>APFE030833694.1:60814-108289 GCA_000404065.3 Pinus taeda
AAAAAAAATTAATAAATAAATAAACAAAAAATAAAAAAATAAAAAAAAAATAAACAAACAGAAAGAACACCTATGCTTAGGACCTGAGGCAGAGTGAGAAAAATTGTTCTCTCCCCAGGATGAGAGATTGACCCTCTGGTTGGTCTGAATCATTATTTGCACCTTGTTAGCCTCCCTGGCAATGATGCCAAAATGTTGGTATCCAGGTATGAACGATTTATTGACACTATTCTGACATTAATTTATCAATCTGGGTGTGTATCCTTTCAAGGCAACATGCAAAGTATATGTAGGGGCAAGAACACAATCTCTTCCAACCAAGGGCTCACGGCTAAGATTCAAAACTTGACTGTAAGAGTAAATAAATTACAGAACTCTAGAAAAAATTACAAGAAATAAAGAATTGTAACAACAAACATAAACTATCAAATAATGTACACACAAAGACGTAGCACCTGATCAGAAGAGTAGGCCCAGCTCTCTGATTAGGGCTATGTTAGCCACATAAAATATTAGAACAGAAAAACATATGATATTTTATACATAACATAGGAGAATAACATATCTTTGAAACATGGTAACCGCATATGGAAAAATATACATCTGTTGGAACGGCACCAATCACCAGATGACTAAGATAGCAGAAAGTCCGAAGAATAGTTCTAGGGGATCGTGACTCCAGCTATGTGATCTCCTCAAGGCTGGTCGTTACCAGATCTGTTGCGAAATGTTGAAGCAAGGGTTCTTGTTCTCCAAGCTGCGGTCAAACATTCAATTCAGTGCTGCGAATAGATAAGACTCTGTGACTTTACTTCATTAATTAAAATATTCCAATTGGACAAGTTAGGGGTAATTACCTCATAATTTTAGCATAGCAACGTGGGTAAATAAGTACAAAAAGGGTCAAAAAGGATGATAAAAATGGACAAAAAGATAGCCAGATTCGGTGCCCAACAACAACTTTCAAATTGCCTAACCTCTCTCGATTAACTAATGATCCTCTTATTTATTTACCATTTTGGCTAGCCATTCTTACTAAGTTTCCTAGCGATATTCCTAAGTTTGAAGGTAAGTCAGGCGAAGATCCATCAAACCATGTTATGACATATCATCTTTGGTGCGCGCCCAACTCATTAATCGATGATTCTATTAGATTACAACATTTTCAATTAAACTTAACTAGTTAAGTAGCCAAATGGTATGTAGAATTGTTGCGCGCTTCCTTCAGTACATTTAATTCCCTTGCTACAACTTTTTTGACCCATTTTTAGTTGCCCATTCGATATGATAATGGAACCGAAATTTTAACTTCTTTAAAGTAGTCAACGTCAACCCATATCTCAGATCACATTCATGAATGGAGATGAAGACATTGCCTGGTTAAAGTTTACATTCTAGACCATATTTTGGCTGAATGGTTCATAAAATATCTTATACCAGTAATAATTGTAGATGTAGCCAAATGAGGTGTTGTAATTGAGGAGCAAGTATTTTTTTGTGCTCAATACCTTGATCTTGTTTATACCCAGTCTCGCACTTTGTATGAAAAGATCCCAGAATTACCCTGCCCTAGTCAAACTAATCCAACCCCTACAAGATCACATGGCGTGGATGGCATGATTGGTTCTATGAGACAAAAATCTAAGAATAAAAAGAAAAAATCCAAGAAAACTCATATTTTGGCTCTATCTAATTCACTTGAAGAAGATCCTTCTCCTGAAATTACTTTGGAATTTATTGTTGCAGAGTCATCTATCGTCAAGGGTAAGAAATCTACAAATAAGAAAAAGGGAAAAGGGAAATCTAAACAAGACACTCATTCTAAGGAGAAATAAAACAAGAATGAACCATTTGATGAAAAGAATAAACCTCATTATCCTTGCCTAATTTGTGATGAAGATCATTACACCAAGGAGTGCCCACATCATGCTAAAGTTCCTAATTTTGTCAAAGGTTCACCCACTCGCACTATTTTGAAGGACCCCTTTCCTCCTCAAGATAGAAAAATAGTTTATCATGACCAATCCTCCCCATCTGTATTGGTAGATATCATGATGATATCTTCCAAAGTTATGGTAGCAATGAGATCCAAAGATTACACATCAAAGAGTCTTGTTGAAGATGGAGATGGCTCCAGTCCAACTGCTCAAACTTCCACATTTACCCCTCCTTCTTCTAAATTGTTACATATTGAAAAACCAAACCTTGATATGATAATTTATCTTCCTCTTAAGGGTATGCTTTGAAAGTCAACCTTTAACGCTCATGTTAAGGCTGCTCAAAAATATAACATCGTCGAAGATTTGGCTATCTCACCTTCAACAATGTCGGCTCCTAAAGTGTTGTAGACTTGTCCAACACAAAGGAAGTTATTATTATCATCCATAGGAGAAGTATATCCTCATTACTCAAATTTGATTGTTTTTTATCTTGAAAATCATGTCTCACATCTCCCACACCAACTGGATTTTCAGATATCAGTTCATGTTGAAACTCGACGAGTTTTTGAATAGTGATTGATGAAGGAACATCGACATTTATTATGTCCATTTCCTGTTGGAAAGCTTTAGGTTCTCCAAAAATCAATCAATCTCCCACAACTTTGAAAGCCTTTGATGGAAGATGTTTTCATCCTTATGGTGTTTTAAATGATTTACCAATCGAATTAGAGGGTAAAACGGTTACAATAGATGTTGAGGTTGTTGATGCTCAACTTGACTATAAGATTTTTCTTGGTTGGAGCTGGACTTATGCCATGTCGCCAGTAGTCTTTTCATATTTTAGGATGATCATGTTTCTTCACAAAGAAATATTTGTAAAGGTAGACCAATTATCCTACTATACCTCAAACCCTAATTCCACTGGTAGTGTGCCTCATGTAGAAAAACCAATGACTCCATATGAAGAAGTTGGTGTTTGTCTTCTCAAAGACTCATCTTTGATGGAAACTTTCTCATTCCCTCCACCCAATTTCCCTCATAATAATGCCCAGATTAATATGATTACATCAAGTACTTTCGAATCAAGAGGTCCATGGAAAGTACCTTTAGAGTCAAAAATGGTCTTATACGGTAGTCAGGTGCCTCGTATCCATTTTGAGTTATCTTGTGAGGCAATTCAAACCTTTTCCAACTCATCAGCATCTGAATACAATTGAATGATTATGGTTATTCATAAATATTCTCATTTGTCACTCTTGGAACCAATCTGTATTCTTGATCCTTTTAAGACAAATTTCTTAACTAGTGAATGGATTATAGAAGTTACAACCTTGGAATAAATGCCATGGAATGATACTCATCATCATTCAACCTTCTTGCCATCCTTTGAAAAAATTGAGAATAATTTCTCATCTATGTTTCTATATGAGACTCTTAGTGATCCCAAATTTCCAATATCTACCCTTTCTTCCAGGGAAAATTGTAAGGATGGGAATTTATCTTAAAGTTTAGAAACCGTGGTGAATCCCACTAGTCCATAATATGAAATCTATAAAAGGTTTGGAGATATTTTTGTGAAAATATTCAAATTTATAATATTTTTATATAGTCTATATATACTTTCTTGGCAATTTTTAGGGTAAAATAATTTCATTCTATAAAATTTTGGTGAATCATTTTTACAAAAAAATGGAATTTAGTAAATCTTTTTTTGGGGAAACTAAAGAAAATGAGCCCATGGGCGAATATTAGCCCCTAAAAGTTTCCCTGCTTTCTTCCAATTTTGAACAGAATTTAGGGAACATATCGGCAACGATACCCATAGATATCTCAGTGAAACTCGGGATAACTTAAAATATTCATATAGGAGCTTCTTGTTCTTTAGAAGAGATTCAAATTTACAAAGCCCTATTTCAGGAATTTTGCAACATCTTTGCCTAGTCATATGAAGAAATGCCAAGAATCGACCCTATCATAGTTGTACATGAAATAAAAAATTATCCAAATGCTAAGACCTTTAGACAATTATTACATCCTATACATCCACAAAAACTCGCCGCTGTCAAAACTAAGGTTGAAAAATTGTTGAAAGCAAGATTCATTTACCCTGTTCCTTTGACTGATTGGGTATCAAACATTGTACTGGTTAATAAAAAACAAGGAATTATTCGAGTATGTGTTGATTACAAAGATATTAATAAATCTTGTCCAAAAGAAAACTATCCAACTCCATATATCAACCAAATTGTCAATGACTATGTCAAGAATGAATTTTTTTCATTCATGGATGGATTTTCTAGCTACAATTAGATAAACATACTCCCTGTTGATCAGTACAAAACCGTGTTTCTATGCCCATGAGGAACTTTTGCTATCGCAAACTCCCATTTGGCCTAAAAAACGCTGGTGCAACTTTTCAACAAGAAATGTGTTATGAATTCCGTGATATCAAGCATATTGTTCAACCCTATTTAGATGACCTACCAGCTCATTCAATGAGAAGGTAGGATCACCCATTGCACTTAAAAGCAATTTTAATTAGATGTAGGCATTATAATATTCACTTGAATCTGCATAAATGTGTTTTTTTCTGCAATCAGGTCGGCTTCTAGGTTTCATCGTTTCGAAAGAAGGCATTCATTTTGATCCCCTTAAGGTGGAGGTGGTTCTAAATTTTCCTACACCTTCTAGACTTACTCAACTCCAAAGTTTGCAAGGAAAAGAAAACTTTTTGCATAGATTCATCCTCAATTATGTCGAACTAACCTAGGGTTTTACTCGACTATTGAAAAACATAATTCCTTTCTTTTGGGATGATCTTGTTGATAAAGCTTTTGATGCATTAAAACATGCACTAACCAATGCACCATTACTACCTCCACCTGATTATCATTGAGATTACTTTATGTACTTAGTCGTGTCTGATGTCACTATTGGCATCAATTTAGTCCAAGAGGATGATTCTAGCAGTGAACATTGATTTATTATTTGATTAGAAGTCTCACTAAATAGAGATTAAATACGCACATGTGGAGAAGTTGGCCTTGGAAACTGTACAAGTTGTCCAACGATTTTGTCACTATATACTTCTCTGAAAAACAATTGTTATTTCAGATTGCAACCCTATGATGTATATCTCACTAAGCAATTGGTAGGGGGGGAATACTCCAATTGGATAGTTATCTTACAAGAGTTTGATTTGGAATTTAAAAAATCTAATTCAAATAAATTTTTGATTTTCGTTGAACTATTGTGTGACTTTCCTCATACTGATATAGAAACTATAGAAGAATATTATTTTGCTGACAAATCTCTCTTTCTTATTAGTATGCCAAATCCGTGGTATGGATATATCATTATGTATCTCCAAACACAAAATTGTATTCCTGAGTTATCTAAAATTTATCGTCGTCAAATCTGATACCAATCCTAACAATACAATATTATTAGTGACACTCTTTACTGTCACGGTATCAATTCTATATTCTGAGTTGTTTAACTCTCCAAGAGGCCGAAAAAATATTAAATTACTGCCACTCTAGAGCATATGGCAGTCATATCTCTAGGTATGCTACTACCCAAAATATATTACGTGTTGGTTAGTTTTTGCCCTCAATGTTTAAAGATTGCATTATTACAGTTTGCAAATGCCATAATTGCCAAATCTACAAGTGCAAAATGAAAGAACCTCCAGCTCCTTTTCACCCCATCATAGTTGTCAGTCCTTTTGCTAAATTGGGAATCTATTTCATCACTTGTAGCCCTCACTCGGATGGGGGGCATATTATCCTTGCAGTCAATTACTTTACGAAATGGGCCAAGGTGATGACTACATATAGAGATGACAGTGAAACTGCAACAGTTTTCATATTCAATCATTTTTTCGCTCAATTTGGTGTGCCACAAACCATTATTACAAACCATGGTAGTAATTTTCATAACTTTATGATGGTTGAACTATCTGCGCAGCTCAACCTACACCATGATACCTCTACTCCTTACTATCCACAAGCTAATGGTTAGGTCGAAGCTATCAATAAAGTTTTAACCAATATGATCAAACGGATAGTTGTGATTCATAAAGGAAATTGGCATTCTATGCTCCTTTCAGCATTGTGGGCTTACCATACTACTGCAAAAACATCAATGAGTTTTACTCCTTTCGAAGTTGTTTATGGTTTGGAAGTAGTGTTACCCATTGAATGTGAAATTCCATCCCTGAAACTAGCTTTTGAATTACTAGTTGCTACCTCTACAGATGAAGAATGTTTTGTACATTTAGCACATTTAGATGAAAATCGTTGTGATGCCGCACTAGCTAGCAAGGCTCAAAAAAAAATTTCAAAGCTTAGTTTGATCAAAACATTAATCCTCATTCATATTCAGAAGGTGACCTAGTCTTGGTTTATGATCAAGCTCATGACAAGTTATGCACGAGAAAATATGAACCCATGTGGCACGGACCTTACATCATAAAATGCATATTAGCTAAAGGAGTCTATGAGATGTTTGATTACGAAGGTATTCCTTTAGGAAAGGCCAAAAATGGACTTTACGTAAAGAAATGTTATGCATAAAATTTTGGTTGAGATCTATACATTATTTACTATTTTTTAGGTATGTGTGATAGTTAATGTTTTTCTCATTTTCTACTACTTCTCTTGCTTATCTCGTTTTGCACTTGATTTTGAGATGTTAACGTTCTCTCAAACTTACATTGGCTTTGCTGATGGCACTAGTCGTAGTGCTTGGAATTTATCTTCCACGGCCAAGGTTATCTATTCACCCAGTGATGAGCTAGTCTATAGTCATGGAATATGTCTCGGTCAAACAACAAATAACATAGCGGAATATAGCACAGTCATTGAGCTATTATATGATGCCATCACATTTGGTATCTGACATTTGATTGTTAGGTTAGATTTTCAGCTCATGGTATTACATTTAAATGGTATCTATACAGTAAGGAGTCCAACAATGTTAAGAGTGTTTTTACAGGTCTGTCTTTTAGAAATGAAATTTGATTATATCGAATATCAACACATACCGAGATACTTAAACACATTGATAGATGCATTGCATCATTTGTTAAATAGACATTTTCAACATTTTTAAATTAAAAAGAATATTCATTCATACATTGATCAAGATAAACAGTAGGCAAAAGTAGTATTTTTTCATTAAAATAGAGTTTGTATAAAAGTGTGGCTACAAAATATGTCATTGGAGGACATAAGGCCTCATGGCCTTTTATTTTCCGAATATGCTAACACCAAAAATCAAACTATGGTCCTCGAAACTAAAACAACTAAGCATGATGATGCTCATGATAGCAAACAATAGGACGAACAACTTGATGCAACAAACATCTAAGTGGCCTTCGAACCCCAACTATATTTCTCTTATAAGCGCGAAGAATGTCATGCATCCCAGTCTCTGGAATATTTGAAGTCAGCCACTTAGGATTTTGTTCTATCTATGTCAAGATATCTTCTACCTATGAGTTAGCTCCTGCGACTGCAATAGGCTGCTTGCCTCGTCTGTCAAATCATCTCATCCCTGCTGATTGGTTTGGGCCCACGTTTTCACATCCATTTCAAATAATTATCCTTTGAAGACAAAAACACATAAAATTTAAAAAAAATGGAAATATTTCAAAATGAGAAATTTTCACCTAGAACACCCCACTAAGTTTCGGCTGGAAGTGGGATATCAGGATCACCTATGTAATCCATTATGACATATGAAAATCCTTTGATCATAATAATCTCCTGGCTTAGCCAATCAAAAAACACTAGAGTATACCTCACTACTGGTCCATCACCTCCATAACTTGCCATTAGTGCAACTCACCTCATCATGCATGGATCCCTCTCCCCCTCATCTTCTAGAATTTATTGTGGTCGAAGAAGAGGAATCCTCTCTAAGGAAAAAGCAACAAATTGTGTCGTAACCGAAAGTCTTTAGTTTCCCATTCTTGCATCTGGTTAGTTGTCCCTTTATGTTTATCACCATTGCCTCACACCAGTTGAACACCGTCAATTCCCAACACTCCATGGTAGTCTACATTTGTCCCTATGTTGCTAAATTAATGGCAGTGTTTCCACAAAACTTACTAAAAATGAAAGTAATGGTCCTTATGGGTAAGAGCTCGATGGTATGAATATCAATTCTACCATCCTTGGGTGGCGTTCCCCTATAAAAGCGTCATAGATACCCATTAGTAGTATCTCCTCATGTCCTCTGTCTGAATAATGAAATGTCAGCTCTCCGATGGGAGAACTGATTCAAGAAATAGATGTCATCGGCATCAATGGTAATGTGATGATCTGCGACCACAAAACATTGTTCCTAGAAATTCCAGGTTCTTACCATCCATGTCATTAGATCTACCTAAGATTTCATCCCAGGAATGAGCTAGTATTTCAGGAGGCCACTAGTTCTTAGAGCCTGCATGGTAGCTGGGTCTACCAAAGCTGCCAAATCATTGGCTTCATGCTCTCTTTCCCTCCACTCCATTTTGAATAATCAAATAGCCTGAAATGACCATTTTAAAAGGATTAGAAATATTTTTGAAATTCATCTCATGTTTTTTGATGTCGTGTGATGTAGGTATTGTTCCCTCTACTTATAGAGGAAACCCCTCTAGCCCTAGAGTGGGTCTAGTCACAGAAAGACAAAACAAAAGCTAATTCCTTAAATAGTCATCATTGAAAGAGCCTACCTTATGCTGGTGTTTGATGGAGTCTTCATTACGCTGCTTCAGCTATTGTTTTCTTCTCCTTGATGAGTGATTCACCTGGAACAACATAAGAGAACAACGAAACACATAATAGAGAACAACAATGAACTATTCACTTACAAAGTCAAGGAACCATAAGCTATCAAATATATTTCATACATGATATAGGAAATAACCATTGATTGTATTAATATGAACAATAATAAAGATTACAACCATGCCTTGATGTCACAAGCTTCCTTGAAGGGTCCAATTAGTATGTCTCCGTAAGCATTCACTCTCAAAGGTCTCCCAGGAAAGCCGATGACTCTCTCTCTCTCCCAAAAGCACTAGTATAAGGCTAAGGCAATCACAACCAAGCTTCCTTCTTATAAAACCATTTCATACTAACAATCCACAACCAATTGCTAGACTATCAGCAATTCACACTGCAAACTATCAATCCAACACCAAAAACAAGCTAATCATAGTCATGGAGGATGCTTTTACAAGAGGAGGAGCCTCCAAAAATGAGGGAGAGGAATCTTATCTTCATGGGAAGCTACTCAAGGTGGAACCACCATCTCAAATGAGGAAAGGTGAACTTTTTTGATGCAACAACCAGTTCTAGAACCACCCAGAAGCATTGTGTTTGAACGAATTCACCATATTTGGGTTGTCGCGAGTCAAACACTAATACTAAGAGACGAAATCGCAAGGAAACAATGTATTCAGAGCTATCATTACAAGCAGGATACCGATGACTTGCGATGATCCCTAAAATCTGACCATCACTAAGAATAGATGTACTCTTGCAATGGTGTTGTGAGGTTCTTGTTTACTCTAGGCTATCGTCGCAGGTAGAATACTGATGTCTTTCGATGATCTTGAAACATAGGTAAAAAGGGTCAAATTCAGGATTAATGAGCGTGGTTAATCTTCTTGAGTGATATGGAAGATGTGGACACATATTTTGATGTATGACACAAAGCAGATTCCATTTAGGGACCGACTTTACCCGGTATCATGGGATACAGGGTCAATGACAAAATATTGTGTAACAGATGCCCCCTAAAGCATGAAGGCCAAGAGAGTGGGAGGGGTGAAATGATTTATGAAACCATAACTGAGTCAGAACACCATCACAAAGAACCTACAGACATAAGTACAACTGATATCTCTGATAGTGAAAGAAATACATGTAGTCTAGGTATGGGCGCATCCATCCAAAAGACAAATGGAATTGGTCTATGGTATGGACGTAGCCATCTAGTCGATAATACCATATGAAAATATAGGTATGGTCACAGCCATCCGATCAAAGAGTCATGTATGCAATCATGAACCAATCCACGCAACTCGAACTTATGTAATATGAGTCTAAGGTCTTGAAGCCAACCCAATCATAGTACAATTTCTAATATGCGAATAAATGTGTCGAAGTCAGGCATACTAGAGAATCACTTGATTACTAGTCAATGATGTGAACTGTTAACAAGCGCGAGAGAAACCACCAGTAATGTCATGGGTTCTCAAGGTACTGCTAGTACAATCTACAAAGTGTGAAGAATGATCTGGAGTCGAACACTTGTGAAATCACCCGATCGAAGTCTAGTGATGCAAGCCTATCATCGAATGTGAAGAACTTGTCATTGAGGCATGCAAGCTCTAAGGTACCCAAAAGGAGTCTCTAGATCAACTTCCTGGATAATGACCTGACGTCGACAGGAAGCGATATATTGCAAGAGGGCGATAATGTTTCCCACATCACTGACAAAAGACAAGGAACAAGATGAAGATGGGTGAAACAGGGAAATAGAAGAGGAGGTAAGGGTGCAAACTGTAGAAGGATTAAGCTCTTGAACATATCAGCGACATGACTTCGGAATGTGGCAGCACTTTGGTACGAAGGGATCGTAGGTCATGTGGAGACAATAAGGATTGAATGGAATGAGGACAAATGAAGAACCCAAATCCCAGAAGGCCAATGAATAAGTGAGGATATCCCAAACCCGGAAAGAAGCAAAAGTGTCGATGTTCAAGAGTGACAAGTTGCCGTAGGTAAACAACATAATATGTCCAAATTTTCCCCACAATTTTTGGCAAGTACCCCAATCATTTTTGAAAAACAAGCTTGAAGGGGATAGAATATGCTTACAATATAAGTTTGTCCTTCAGGCAAATCCAACCCAGTGAAATTTTAACAAGCCCTTGGGAGGAGAATTTCGGGTCACATCATGGCGACGAGTCCAATGTCATCAGGGTTTAACGAGTCCGACATAGGTAAAACTCAGAGTCTTTTTCATGTTTAGAGAGTCTGAAAAAGACACGGAAAAGCAAACTCCAGGTGGGCCCTTTTCATAAATTTGTGTCTCTCAAGCTCGAAAAGGTAGAAAATGATACTTGAGAGAACCGCTTGACCATTTCAGTCAAGCAGTACTTTTGGTCAATCCAAAAAAGTAAAAAACTTACTAGATACAAAACGTTTCACAACCATGAACGAGCTCGAAATGACAAGGGCTCAACAACCTTTTCATGTTTCAAGAGTCAAAAAAGAACTTAAAGTTGACTCAGAACATACTTTTCGATATTTAATAAGTATGTATTGATCATCGCCAATGTTCAAAACCACTGTCATTGCACAAAGAAATTCAAGCATAAGACCTATTTCACAAAAATACACAACTAATGCTCAAAACCTTGATTCAAAACCCTATAAATCCTTAAATTTTGAACAAAAAGGCTATAAAAGAGACATTATGGTTAAAAAAAATTCACTTATGTTTCTAACTGTGGTAAAAAACTTCAAACCTTGCGTACCTCGTGAAACTTGGTGATCGAATCCCAGAGATTCTATGGTCTATTTCCTTTCATACTTCCTACAGGTAAATGCTCTATCCTCCCATTTGTTTTTGTACCAATTTTAGATGCAACTTCATGTTTTAGGCTGGGGTTTGGAGTGATTTTTTGGTCAAAAATTCCACCTTGGTCATCACAGGTTTTCCCCTCGGGGTTGTGACGACTGACAAATTTGCAAAGAACAAAAACGAGGTCGTCGCAAGAAAGTGATGTACACCTGCGACAACCCGAAAGTTTGTGAACTATGCAAATCATCCCATCGCAACTATTTTAAAAACAGTTGTGACAAGCGCCGAAAAAAAAAAAAAAAAAAAAAAAAAAAAAAAACTTGCCACTTTTTAAATAGTTTTAAGAGTGAAAATGGTTGAATGGCTTTAATAAAAGTATTTTGGTGCATGCAGGGATACGAAATGTCTTTCTCTTGGCAAGAATTCACTCACGATGATGATGATGTGATGGGGGCAGCTAATCCTCATTGCCTGAATATCCTATGGAATTGTGGGCTATTAAAATTCTTCTTAACAACACTACTGAGAGCTCAACTAGATCTCTTAGAGTACCTGATCCAAGCATGGAATCCAACGGAAGTCAAATTTATCATCTGTCGGCAAGAAATCAAGTTTGATGCCACAGAGATCTATTTTTTGACCAAATTGTCATGGCGAGGGGAGAGACCTCGCTTGGTGGGTACTCGAGTTACTAGAGACTTGCTAGAAACTCTTATTGAAAGAGTGTGCCTAGGAGCACAAAAATCATCTACCAGTGGGAAATTACAGATTACCTCGGTGAATGATTTGTCATTACGGGTTTTGCTATTCAGTATCACTAGGGCAGCTGGATCCCAAGCCCAGCATGAGGCAACCAAAACTCAATTGTGGTTAGCCTTAGACTGTTTAAATCCCACTATGTTTGACTCAGCAAAGGCCTTGACTCTTAACATGAAGAGAAAATTGACCAAATTCCATAGGCGTGAGACAATACAATTTGGTTATGGTTCGATCTTGGTACCGCTCATGCTAGAGTGAGTACCAATCCTTCAGAGGCAAGATGTCACAGTGGGATGGCTAGGACCATGAGAGACACAAATTACCCGATGGGCTCTTGTGATTCCATGAGGAGGTGGTGGCCAGCCTGTGTCATGGGGTCCTGAATTTATCGAGGGATGAACTGTCAGTAGGTCATAGTTAAGGATTGGCCATACGCTGGGATGGAATTCAGGGGCGACCCAGACATGTTTCTTCCTCTTGGAGAATAGTGAGATGAGAGAGGTAAAATACTCAATTTAACCAACAAACTTTTTGTAATTTGTTTTTTGTTTTTTTTAGATTTTAAATATACATGCCTTCATTATTATGTTCAATTTTTTGCAGATGTTGGACCTGAGAGACTAGTAGGTCTCGCTCCTACTGCCCAGAGGGCTAACAGAGAGATTGCTTTACCACCTCTGAGTAGAGATGCTGAGGAGGAGATAGCCTGGAACCTAGAGGGCTTGACTGAGGGGATCCCAGATTACAGAGGATTTGACGGCCACATCTCCTCTGCTCTGCTTTGGCCATAAGCTAGACTTCAAAATATTACTCTCGCATCTATAATTACATCAGGTCCTGATCCAAATGGATCCAAATATGCTCTCTAAGTCTTCAAAAGCTAGTAAAATCATGCCAAAGATCAAAACCATCACAGGAGAAGAACCCTTAGAATGGCGGAAAAACATTATTGGGAGGTAAAAATCCAAGGAAACAATGAAAAAACTGAGTATAGGAGGTCTGAATAGTGAAATGCACAGCAGTCGTAAGATCCAGCCGATCAACGGTCTAGATTTGATCAGCAGGTCACAATCGGCTGTCATAATCGGCAGATTGAGGGCAGACCATATGAAACTTGCGATGGCAACTAGCAGAGTCAACTAGGACCGTTGATCAAGCACGTAGATTGATGACCCACGTTGCATCGCAATATCACTATCGGAGAACACAATAGAGTGCTCACCATTGGCCCAAGGCATGAGCGATATGCGATTCCGATCAATCGCATTGGTGGATCGCAATCGAGGAAACATTAAGGAGCGAGGCCTTTATACATGTATATGTGCAATGCGATTAGTTGGACTCGATGGCTATATAGGAATTATTGCATAGATTTTTAGATCCGCCGAAAGGCATTTGTTAATGTATTTTTGCATATCTTGTTATTTAAAAAAATATAAAGGGACAATGCCGATGCGATAAAACCTGGACCCGAAGGGGTTCAGGAATGAAAATATATAATATTTCAGATCCACCAAAGCCATTTTTTAAGGATTTTTAGTGTTTTTTAACATATTTCAAAATATGAAAGGAAAACTTGGAAACAAATCTAAAGTGACTTGCAATAGTGATTGAGGACATACCCGATAGAATAATAGACCATATTTGAGGGATTTTGAAGTCCTAAATGAACTGTGTTTTGGTAGAATTTCACAGTGTTTTAGCATTTATCCGTGTTAACAGAAAGAAACCATTTAAAGGATTTCAAAGGCCTGATGCACTTATCTAGACAGAAGCCAAGAGATGAAGGTCAGAGGGATAAAAAGCCACAGAATGATGCAGCCAAAACCAATAAAAGTGATCATGGAGCATCGCTGGCATGAGCGAGCTCCCTGACAGCACAACAAATTACCAGAATGAGGTTACTCTATTGTTAGAAAAGAAACCTCTGAGCTCATGCGTGTCTAGTCATGGCATCAAGTCATTGAAAAGACAGAGAGGATAGATTAAGAGGCTTTAAGCATTTGAGAGCTCAGGAGCATTGTAAAAAAACCTATAAATGGTTGAAAGTTAGAAGTATGAGGGGTTCAACTTTTGGAGCCTGTGGATACTTTGCTCCTCTAGCTTCTCATCTTCATTCTAGCCCACTCCTTTAAATGCCATGCCTACTAGGGAATATCAGAAGTATAGGCCTAAGTTCACTAGGACTGAAGGTGTTTCAGCCGACGAACATCTTGAATCATTCTATAGCTATGTTGATAACCTGGACATTAGTGAAGATGATGTATGGATGAGAGTCTTTATCCAAAATCTAGATGGAGATGCTAGAAAATGGTTCAGAGAACTGACCCCAAGGTCTATAGCAGATATTGAGGCTTTAGATGATGCATTCCTAAAGCATTGGGGGGATAAGAAGGATCTACTCTACTACCACACCGAGTTTGGGAACTTAAAGAGGAAAAATGGTGAGTTGTCGTCCAATTTTAATAGGAGGTTTAACCACATGTACAACAAGATACTAGCCTAAGTAAAACCCACCACTACCTCTGGTAAACTCACCTATGCTAGTGCCTTTGATTCTGACTTCTATCTACTATTGAGGGAGAGGCAATGTGCTACTTTGGCTGATATGTAGGATGCAGCCTTGGAAGTAGAATCAACCATCATGGTTGCAGAGAAGCTGAAGGGAAAGTTTTATAGAATGAGATAGACGGGCGAGTCTTCATCATCTTCAGATCCCAAGATAGATAAAATGACAAAGATGATAGAGTCATTAGCCTCCGAAATCTCCAAATTAAAGGTTAAGCAGCACCCGGGGAAAGGAAGAGTTCCTAATACCTTTGCTCCTAGAAATGCAAATCCATATAGAAGAGCTAATAAGCAGTTGCAAATTTTGCAAAGAAGAAAAGGTTCCAATGAAGACCAAAGGGTGAAGACCCCTTTCTAGAATGTAGTCATGGAAGAAGAGTAGTTTGAAGAAGATGATGAGATCCATTGTCTGGAAGACAAAGGCAGTGCCTCCTTTTTTACCTCATCTACCTATGAAAAGCCATTATTCAATGACTAGATCAACCAAGAATGGGATGGTGAAGATGTTCTGCAAACTACTGATCAACAAAAATATAATTTGAGGTCAAGGATGAATAATGCCAAGGAAACTCCTATTTAGAGAGCTGATTTCCCTGCAATACAACAAGCTAATAAGCATAAGCGACTGATATTTGATCCCATCATCCTCAAAGCTCTAGCTCACAAGGTAAGAGGCCTTGACAAGTCTCCTTCTACTTTTCATTTTCAATGAAAAATTCAGAAGCTAAGAATACCTATACCTCTGATTGAACTAGTAAAGAATGAGTCCTTCAAGAGATCTATCCTTGAGACCCTTGAACTTAATGCCATCCAAGACTCTATCGACTATGTAAATCTGCAAGATGACAAACCAATTATTTTTCTTAGCCCAATGATTGAAAATTATGATGATAGCTCCCCATCATTCTATGTATCTCTGACCATTCATGACAAAATCCTTCACAACTACCTTTTGGACATTGGAGCCAACCATAATAGAATACCCAAGGCTATCATGATTAAGTTGGGTCTTGACATTACCAAGCCTTATCATGACCTATTTTCTTTTGACTCTAGAAAAGTGAAATGCCTGGGATTAATCAAGGACCTAGCCATCACTTTGTCTCAGTTTCCCTTGAAGAGCATGATGATGGATATTGTGGTAGTAGATGTACCCCCCAAGTTTGGCATGTTTATTTCCAGAGGTTGGATCAAGAGATTAGGTGGAACATTACAAAATGATCTGTCCTACGCTATTGTCCTAGTTTTTGGAGGTGAGAGTAGGAGATTATACAAAGAAGCTTAATTGGCTTATATCATCAGCGATGAAAGGAATCCCACTAATCATACCATCTATGTTAACACTGATTTTGGAGCTTGTATTCTTCAGATTGAAGAACCCTAGTTGGCCTCCATGCAGCTTAAGAAACCATTTTTCCAGATCACAGAGGAAAAATTCCCACAATTTTGGGACATGTTCTTTGATGGAGCTTGCTCTAAGGAAGCTGCAGGGGCAAGTGTAGTCCTTATGTCCCCCACATAGGAATCCATTCATTTATCTTTCAAATTAACTTTTCCGCTCACAAATAACATAAAAATGTACAAAGCCTTGATATTGGGCTTAAACGCTGCTAAAGGAATGGGCATTAAAGGTCTGAAAGTGTTTGGAGACGCAGACCTTATCATTTATCAAGTCAACAAAAATTTCCAAGCAAAGCATCCAAGGCTGAAAGCATATAGAGATGAGGTATGGAAGCTCAAGGTCTCTTTTAATATTTTCAATATTTCTTACATCCATAGAATGAAGAACCAGCTTACTGATTCCCTTGTTGTGTCCACTAGCACGTTTTTTCCTTCTTTGCCTCCTTAATTGACTTATGAAGTTCAAGTGAAATATAGAACATCTCTGCCTGGCAATGTCAAATACTGGAAATTTTTTGAAGATGATGATGAAATTAATAGGTTTTTACAAGTCGTTGATGAATTTTCTGAAATGCACATCAACCAAGAAAACGAAACCATTGAAGAATGCAACTAGTCCAAGCTAAAGGACGCGATTGGTCAAGACAACATTGTTCAACTGCCTAGTAACCATATACCAAAAGGATTGGTGCCCCTAGAGAAGTTGTTTGATTAAAATGATGTACCTTATAAGCTTGCCAAAAAATAAAGTGAGTCTATTTTTCATAGACATAATGTGGGGAGTACAGCTCATCCAAAGCATATAAATATGTCCACTCACTTGTCTTCTACCCAGAGTTCTGAGTATTGCACCCTGATGAAGCAATTCGCTGATATTTTTGCTTGGGAATACAATGATCTTAAAACCTATGACACAAACATCATTCAACATAAGATTCCACTAGAAAAGAACACCATCTCTTTTAAGCAGAAATTAAGACATATCAGCCCTCTCTTATTGCCTTTGATTGAGAAAGAAATCAAGAAGTTGTTGGATGTCAAGATCATAGTTCCTCTAAGGTATTCAAAGTTGATAGCTAACCTTGTGGTAGTACGAAAGAAGAATGGAGAAATTAGGCTTTTTGTTGACTTCAGGAATCTGAACAAATGCTCTAAAAAAAACAACTACCCCCTGCCTAAGATGGAGCACTTACTGCAAAAAGTTTCAGGGGATAAAGTCATGTATTTCTTAGATGGATTTTCAGGTTACAATTAGATTGTTGTATATCCAGAAGATCAGGAAAAGGCCGCCTTCACTACTCCTTGTGGCACTTTCATGTACTCCAAGATGCCTTTTGGACTGATGAATGCTAGGGCTACTTTTCAGAGGGCCATGGACATAGACTTTGTGGGAGTGAAGGACAAGTTTGTCCTTATTTACCTTAATGACATAATAGTCTTTTCCAACACTCACAAGGACCATTTGTAGCACTTGAAGAAGGTGTTTCTAAAGTGCAGACAGTTTGGAATTTCTGTGAACCCAAAGAAGTCACAGTTTTCTCTAGAAGAAGGCAAACTTTTGGGACATATTGTTTCTGCTGAAGGTGTGAAGATTGATCCAACAAGAGTTCAAGCAATTTAGACATTGTCCATCCCAAGGTCAAAAAGGGAAATTCAATCCTTCCTGCGTAACATTAACTCTGTAAGGAGGTTCATTCCAAACTTTGCATAGCTAGTGAAGCACATCACTTCCATGCTGAAGAAAGGATTAGAAATAAAATGGAAAAATGATGCAAGAAGCTCTTTTGAAGCCATCAAACAAGCTATCATGGAAGCTCCACTCTAATCAGCCCATATTACACCAAGGAGTTTTGTATCTTCTCTTTTGCCTCTTATGATACACTTGCAGTAGTTATGTTGCAGAAAAATGATGAAGGCATAGAGCACCCCGTGGCCTCTTTCAGCAAAACTCTGAGGGATGTTGAACTAAGGTATGACCTTATTGGAAAACAAGCTTATGCTCTCATAAAATCTTTAAAGGAATCCAAAATTTATATTCTGCATTCCAAAGTGGTTGCATATATACCTTCAGCCTTAATAAAAGATGTCTTAACTCGGCCAGATATTGATGGAAAGAGAGCTAAATCGATTGAAAAATTCATAGAGTTTAACATAGAGGTGAAGCCCACTAAGCTTGTCAAAGGCCAGGGCTTGGCTAAACTTATGGCTAAGGAAAATTTCAGGTTGTTAGAGATCAATTGCATGGGTTCAAATACAGGTGATGAGCAAACATAGGAAGTAGCAGAAGAGCAAGAGCAGAATCAGCCTTTGGATGAAAATCTAGCCATCTATGAATGGTATTCCAATATAGTTCATTTTTGGCAGAAGCTAGAAATCCCTCCAGGGCTTAGCTGAAGTCAAGCCCGAGCCATTAAGCTTAGATCAGCCAAATTCCGCATTAATAAAAACCTGCTTTATTGGAAAGACCCACCAGAAATCCTCTTGAGATGTCTAGATAAAGGAAAGTCTGTGGAAGTCATGCACCAGTTCCATTCTAGCATCTATGGAAGGCATCATTACTGGAAAACCATAGCCCACAAAATCCTAAGAACTAGGTATTATTGGCCTACTCTGTTCTCTGATATGTTTTCTTTTGTGAAATCTTGTCACAAATGTCAGAGGTTTGCAGGAAGACAATAGCTAAAATCTCTGCCCTTGAAGCCAGTACATGTCAATGGTCCCTTCTAGCAATGGGGCTTGGACTTCATAGGTGAGATTAATCCACATTCCAGTGGCCAGCACAAATGGATCTTGTTAGCCACTGATTATTTCACCAAATGGATTGAGGTCGTACCCACTAAAAATGCTAATCATCAGGTTATCATAAAGTTCTTGAATGAGAATATTTTCACTAGATTTGGTTGCCAAACCAAACTAGTCACTGATGTTGCAGTAACTTTCAGGGCAGAAGAATTGGTGGACATGTGTGAATCCATGGGCATTCAATTGGTGCATTCTACCTCATATTATCCTCAAGGCAATGGCCTAGCAGAATCATCTAACAAGAGTATTGTAAGGATAATAAAAAAACTATTGGAGGACAACAAAAAGAGCTAGGATTCCAAGTTGAAGTTTGCACTATGGGCTGACAGAGTTACCAACAAGAAGTCCATAGGAAATTTTCCATTTAAGCTGGTTTATGGTGTTAATGTTGTTTTTTCTATCCAGTTGATTCACCCTGTGGTCAAATTCTTTCAAGAAGAACAGGATGAAACAAATGACATGGTAAGGAGAATGAATAACCTGATTGAATTATAGCATATCAGAGAGCAGCTGGTTGAGAAGTCAAAATTTCATCAGAAGAAAATCAAAGAAACCTTTGATAGGAAGGCAAAAGTGGACAATTTCCAAGTTGGTGACTGGGTTCTCAAATGGGATGCATTGAAGGAAAAGAAAGGTAATCATGGTAAGTTTGACTCCTTATGGACATGTTCATTTGTCATCACTCAAATTTAGCAGAACAATACCTTTATTCTACACAATCTGGAAGGAGAAGAGGTTTTTGGTGGGCCGGTCAATGGGCTGTTCTTGAAACTTTATTTCATTTAACGCTCTAAAGCCTTGATATTCTAAATATGTTTTACAGTTTTTATTTTGTAGAAATTTTGAATAATATGAAACTTATTCACAGAGATTATCCTAATTATACACTATTTTCGGAATCATGCATAATACATAACCTCCTCTACGTTGATCATCAATTTTGCGGAATTAAGAAACAATCGCATGCGCACATTAAAGCATCAATCGCACATATCAACACAGTATATCACGAGGAAAGCATGCAGCTGAAAACTCCCAACTATCTGTATATTATATTGATTGAGAACATGTAACAATACATAGTACAATACTCCTCGCAAGTACTCGGCACTATCTCCACCTGTTACACACAAACTAGCTCAAATCTGAATTAATCACTGGCTCAAATCTCCTCTGCTGCTTGCCTGCCTCCACTGTGCAATCCTGCATGAGAACACTGATGAATGGTTGATCCAAACTCATATTTCCCTTGGATAAAACATGCAATCCTCATTCGAAATACTCAATCCATTGATTGTGCAAATCACATGCACAACTATAGTCACAAATGACAGCTGTCTTTCCCTTTCACTCACCTCTAACACTTGTCTCCACTAAACTGTCCATGCACTGAGTTAACTGAAGTATTCCTCAGTTGATTTATGATTTAATAATTAGCGAATTAATTAATAACTAATTCACATCACTCATCACTAGTGTACTTGTTAGTTAGACTAAATACAACTAGTTCAACTAAGTCAAACTGAACACAACTCCATCAACTCCTCATTCAACTCCACCACAGTTAATCACTTGAGTTCTAACTGAAGTCCTTCATGCAATAGCTCAACTAACCCATTAGAAAAGCATATTTCCTTATGGAAATTGCATGTGCCACATCTGTAGCTCGACTAAAGCGCTCCAACAGAATAAGATAATGATTATAGTCCAAATATTATTAAGAGCTAATAATATTCAACTGTTCTATATTTAGACTGGCAGTCTCAAAATAGACTCTGCCCATATGTCTAAAAATAGAGGTCCATCTATTTTTACCAACATGACCAATCATCCACAAATAGCATCCTGAAACTCGTAGACCATGATCCATATGTCTAAAAATAGACATAGTCTAAAAATAGACTGCGCCAAAAATAGCCTGCAGGCCCACTTAGTGAAGGTGACTTCTTTTCACTAAGCTCCATCATCTTGTTGCATTTTCAACACTCCCTCTCAACAAAATATGGATTATCTGCAACCCCTATCCTGTCTTTGTGGTATTCGAATTTTCTCCTAGTGAGCGCCTTCGTCAAGATATTAGCATCCTGGTCCTCTGTGGGAATATATGAAAGTATCATGATTCTCCACTACACACGATCTCTGATATGATGGTACCTGATGTCGATGTTCTTGGATCTATCATGAAATACTGGATTAGCTGAGAGTTTAATGCAACTCTGGTTATCACAGTAAATCACTATAGGATCCAAGTGTGACCCGAACAACCCGACCAGGATCTTCCTCATCCATATAGCCTCGCATGCAGCCAAACTTGCTGCCCTATACTTGGCCTCTGCAGAACTGAGTGCCACATATCTCTGCTTCCTACTGTACCAGGAAACTGTTGTTGACCCGATACTAAAGATCCCTCCAGATGTGCTCTTTCTGTCTGTTGGCTCCCTGCCCAATCTGCATCCGTGAAGCCACATAGCTTCACCTCATCCTCCTGTCTGTACCACAATCCATATCTCGATGTTCCTCTGAGATAATGCAATACATGCTTGGCTGCCTTCCAAAAAAGCTTGGTTGGCTTAACCATAGCTTGTGAAAGCTGGTTAACAGCATAGCATATATCAGGTTGTGTATTGACCAGATACATAAGCGACCCCACCAACTGTCGATAAACAGTGGCATCCACTACCTCTGCTAAAGTAGCATCCTCCTTCCTCCAACCTCTAGGAAGGAATGTAGTCTTCACATCTATCTGATGAATGTGCCACCCCATCTGCGTTGAGAGAACAAGAATCGTCCGTATGGAAGAATACCTTGCGATAGGTGCAAAGGTCTCCTCATAATCGATCCCCTCTATCTGTGAGAAGCCTCGAGCAACAAATATTTCCTTGTACTTCTCCACACTCCCATCAACTACTTGCTTCACTTTCTAGATCCATCTCGAACCCACCACTGACTTCCCCTTCGATCTTGGGACAATCTCCCATGCACTGTTTCTGAAAATCAAATCATACTCTTCCACCATGGCATCTACCCATGTGGGATCCTCCACAGCTTCCTCAAAAGAGGATGGCTCAATCATGACACATTTTCTCACAAGAGCCATGCATCCAATGTACCGATCAAGTGACTGTCTCTGTCTGCGCTATGCTATAGGTGGTCCTACAACCTCCTCTGCATCTTGAGCTAGTCGCTCAACTTCTGTAGTGCGCTTTCACCCTCTGATGGTTGGCATTGCATGAGTGGTCTCTTCCAATCCATGAACTTCATCTTGTTTCTGATCCACGTCCTAAAGCTCATCCTTAGGAACTAATAGCTCCTCATCTGCATGCAAGTGTGGCTCCCTCTCAAGTGAACACTTCATGGCTTTCTCCTCCTGAAATTTTATATGCCATCGCACAACAATCTTGCGACTGTCTGGCAAATACAAACGATAGTTGTGGGGACGTATCAGTGTATCCCACAAATATCCCAACCTCTGTAGTCGACTCCAGCTTCTTCCGCGCATCCTTCATCACATGCATGTAAACAGGAGAACCAAAAATCCTCAAATGGGAAATATCAGGTCTCTTACTAGAATAAGCCTCCTAGGGTGTACTCATGCCAAGTATCTTGTGAGGACAACGGTTCTGCACATTTACTGCAGTATTGCATGCCTCTGCCCACAAGTGAAGGGGTAGGCCCTGATCATGCAACATCACCCGTGCAGCACCCACGATCGTTCTATTCTTCCACTCAACAACCTCGTTCTGTTGTGGGTTATGGGGAGCTATGAGCTCTCTTCGAATCCCTTTTGCGCTGCAAAAGTCCTTGAACTCGGCAGAGATGAATTCACCACCATTGTCACTCCTAAGAGCCTTCACCTTCTTCCGTGATTCCTTCTTGACCAATGCTTTGAACTCACAGAACTTTGAGTATGTCTTGCTCTTCTTCTGCATGAAGAAGATCCAACACTTTTGGGAGAAATCATCAACAAAGATCACATAGTACTTGTGCTTTGCTATCGAAGCTACTGAGAAGGGTCCACGCACATCTGTGTGAATTCTCTCAAGGATAGTCATGGCACGACTATCCTTCTCATGAAAGGTGGCTTTCACAAACTTTCCCAAGGTACACCCGTTGCACTGATCTGACTGCGCAAGAGTGCCTTTATGAAGCCCAGTAGAAATTTGCTGCAGTATCTTCAAGGCTCCATGGTGAAGGTGGCCCAATCTCCGGTGGCACAGCTCGCCATCATCCCAGCTCACCACTCCTTCTGCCTTGCATGCCATTGCTGAGTAGCCATCTACATGCAAATGATAAAGGTTCTTGACTCAAACCCCTATCTTATGGGTTTCTCCAGTTGTCTTACTGTGCAGGAAAGCGTTTCCCTCACTGAAAACAACATCATATCCCTTGTCTTCTAACATCGCCACAAAGATAAGATTCTTCTTCAATCCTGGAACATGCATCACTTCCTTCAATAAGAATGGTTTACCAAAATCTCTCTCAAATAAAATGCTACCGATACCGGTCACACTGTATCTACCATCATCGCCCATCTCGATGTGCACTCCAAGATCTTTCTCATCTAGATCAGAAAACAAATCTTGATCTCTTGTCATGTGAAAAGATGCACCACTGTCCAAGAACCATACCGATCCCATCACACTTGAGACCAAGCATGAAATTAGCGAAAAATCCAGCTCAAACTGCGAGGCTAAGGCCTCTCCCGCTACTGATCCAGCAACTTGCTTATTTTTCTTCTTCTGCGGACAATTTGTGGCATAGTGTCCGTGCTGGTGACAGTGAAAGCACTTCACCTTGGACATGTCCTGCTTCTTGTCTTTTGCACCAGAATGAGAAGCTTTCTTGTTCTTCCCCTTCTTTGCTTTGGCAGCCAAAGCACAATTTTCTTCCTTAGATGCCTTTGATGAAGATCCATCCCTGATATTCCGCCTAATCTCCTCTTGCACAAGATCTGACCAAAGTCTCTCCCATCCTGGCAATTTCTCCTGACCATTAACAGAGTCCTTATAGGAATTCCAACTCTTCGAAAGACCAAGGAGAGCCAAGCTCACCAATTCCTCATCATCGACAATCACCCCCACACTTCTCATCTCATCCCAACATTGGGTGAACTTCATGAGATACTTGGGCATACTTTCACCTTCTCACACTTTATGTTTCTGAGTTTATCCTTGAGCACCAACTTCCTCTGGTCGCTCTTGCTTTGGAATAGATCTGTCAAAACTTTCTACATCAAGTATGGAGAAGCCTTTCCATGGAGGCTGGACACAATGTGGTCCCTCACGCCCTCCAATAGAATCCTTCGACCCTTTGCTGTCTTCTTTTGCAATCCCCGACTTGAGCAGCATCAGTAGGTTTTGGGACATCCGCATCTATGAACTCCTTCGGCCCATTATCATCTAACACCGTGTCTATCCTGTCCTTCCATGCAATATAGTTTGAGCTGCCCTCAAGGGCATACTCCAATCACAATCCGTTGAAAGTTTCAACTTTGACATCAAGAAAACACTACTACAAATTCGAATTCCACCAGCTCAAAACTCAACTGCTTCTGATCTAAAATTCGTGAGAACAAAGTATTTATTGTACAGAGATTGACTATATGGGAATTCACTGGATATCTCACCTTCCAAAAGAAGGATGAATCCAGAGGCTACCTAGCCCAATTACAAACTCTACCTGAAGAAATAAAATGTAAACACTTTCTGAATAATATATCCGATGATCAACTACACTCTAATACCATGTAGAAACTGTTCTACAAATCAGAGAGCTCTGATACCATGTAGGAATTTTGAATAATATGATACTTATTCACAAAGATTATCCTGATTATACACTATTTGTAGAATAATGCATAATACATAACCTCCTCTACGTTGAACATCAATTTTGCGGAATTAAGAAACAATTGCATGCGCCCATTGAAGCATCAATCACATGTATCAACACAGTACATCACGGGGAAAGCATGCAGCTGAAAACCCCCAACTATCTGTATATTATATTGATTGAGAACATGTAACAATACATAGTACAATACTCCTCGCAAGTACTCAACACTATCTCCACCTGTTACACACAAACTAGCTAAGATCTGAATGAATCATTGGCTCAAATCTCATCCGCTGCTTGCCTGCCTCCACTGTGCAATCATGCATGAGAATACTGATGAATGGCTGATCCAAACTCATATTTCCCTTGGCTAAACCACGCAGTCCTCATTGGCAATACTCAATCCATTGATTGTGCAAATCACATGCACAACTATATTCACAACTGACAACTGTCTTGCCCTTTCACTCACCTCTAACACTTGTCTCCACTGAACTATCCATGCACTGAGTTAACTAATGTATTCCTCAGTTGATTTATGAATTAATAATTAGTGAATTAATTAATAACTAATTCACGTCACTCATCACTAGTGTATTTGTTAGTTAGACTAAATACAACTAGTTCAACTAAGTCAAATTGTACACAACTCCATCAACTCCTAATTCAACTCCACCAAACTCAATCACTTGAGTTCTAACTGAAGTCCTTCATGCAATAGCTCAACTAACCCATTAGAAAGGTGTATTTCCTTCTGGTAGTTGCATGTGCCACATCTGTAGCTCGAACTGAAGTGATCCAAGAGAATAAGATAATATTTATAGTCCAAATATTATTAAGAGCTAATAATATTCGATTGTTCCATATTTAGACTGGCAGTCTAAAAATAGACTCCGCTCATATGTCTAAAAATAGAGGTCCATCTATTTTTACCAACATGACCAATCTTCCACAAATAGCATCTTGAAACTCATAGACCATGATCCATATGTCTAAAAATAGACTTTGCACCAAAAATAGCCTGTGGGCCCACTTAGTGAAGGTGACTTATTTTCACTAAGCTCCATCATCTTGTTGCGTTTTCAACATATTTTCCATGCAAAATAAACTCCATACCCAATGGAACACTAGGAGATAGCTTTGATTTTGGTTTACAGGAAAGGCATTGGTCTGTGGTTCTTGAAACCTCACTGGGAGGCTTTCATCCCTAGAAGGAGCCAGAGTTAGCCCTTGAGGTGCAGTGCTGCTATTTTTAGCAGAAATGTCCCCTATTCCAGCTCCGACGACCACATCTCCTCTGGTCCACTTTGGCCTTAATCCAGGCTTCAAAATATTACTCTCGCATCTATAATTGCATCGGGTCCTGATCCAAATGGATCCAAATATTCTCTCTAAGTCTTCAAAATCTAGTAAAATCATGCCAAAGATCAAAACCATTGCAGGAGAAGAACCCTTAGAATGCCGGAAAAACACTATCTGGAGACAAAAACCCAAGGAAACAGTAAAAAAAAATGAGTATAGGAGGTCTGAACAGTGAAATGCATAACAGCCGTCAGATCTGGCCGATCAACGGTCAAGATCTGATGGGTGGTTCACAATCGATGGTTGCAATTGGCAAATTGAGGGCGGACCATATGAAACTTGCGATGGTGACTAGCGGAGTCAACTAGGACCGTCGATCAAGCGCCCAGATCAATGGCCCACGTTGCATCACAGGATTGTTATCGGAGAACAGAAAAGAGTGCTCACCATTGGCTTGGGGCATGAGTGATATGCGATTGCGATCAATCACATTGGCAGATCACAGTCGGGGAAACATTATGGAGCAGGGCCTTTATATGTGTATATGTGTGATGCGATTAGCTGGACCCGATGGCTATAAAGGCATTATTGCATAGATTTTCATATCCGCTGAAAGACATTTGTTAATGTATTTTCGCATATTTTTTTATTTAACAAAACATAAAGGGACAGTGCCGATGCGATAAAACCTGGCCCCAAAGGGGTTCAGGAATGAAAATATATAATATTTTAGATCCTCCAAAGCCAATTTTTCAGGATTTTTAGTGTTTTTTAATGTATTTCAAAATACGAAATTGAACCTTGGAAACAAATATGAAGCAACTTGCGATAGTGATTGAGGGAAAACCCAATAGAGGAATAGACCATATTTGAGGGCTTTTGATGTCCAAAATGAACTGTGTTTTGGTGGAATTTCATAGTGTTGCAGCATTTCTATGTGTTAACAGAAAGTGGCCATTTAAAGCATTTCAAAGGCCCGATGCACTCATCCAGACAAAGGTCAGGAGACAGAGGCCGGAGGGATAAAAAGCCACAGCACGATGTAGCCAAAACCAATATAAGTGATCATGGAGCATCACTGACACAAGTGAGCTCCCTAAAAGTGCAGAAAATTACTAGAATGAGGTTACTCTATTGTTAGAAAAGAAACCTCCAAGCTCATGCATGTCTAGTCATGGCATGAATTCATTGAAAAGACTGAGAGGATAGATTAAGACACTTTGAGCCTTTGAGAGTTTAGGAGCATTGTAAAAAATCCTATAAATGGCTGAAAGTTAGAAGTATGAGGAGTTCAACTTTTGGAGACTGTGGATACTCTACTCTAACTTCTCATCTTCATTCCAGCAATATAAGCTTCTTTTCTTGTTACATGTTCAATTCCCATTTTATATTTTGTTCTAAGCTTGCACTTGAATAGGTTATTCATGTTTTCTTCTGTGTCTAATGCCAAATAGCTATCATCTTATCTTTGCGTTGATAATTATATTTGCAAGCTTCATTTACTTCCTATACCTAGCCATTCATATTTGTTTATGTATGCATCTGTTGGTACAGTAAGTATTCTCCATCTATCCATTGAATCTATAAATTATTGAGCATTAGTGGTCTAAAGCCTTGTAAAGATGAGGGTGTTCATCCATGTCTTGAGTGAAAATAGAGTTGAAACAGTCATCTAACTTGATCCAAACCATCATCCATTCCAATAGTTTAGACAATAATATTGAAGATTTATATGTTACCAAGCATCTTTGAGCTACAAACTAGTAGAGTTTCCTGGAATGATAACAGTACCAATGACACACCATGGGTGTGTCAAATAGGATACACCGGCTGCTTAGATAAGTGATCTTAGTAGTAGTCTGCTATAGAGAGCATCATCCATAGTAGACATCTAGGTTTCGTTTTCTGTAAATTTTGAGAGACGTGTCTCATGATGTATATTGAACACACATATTTTTTTGGGCATATACATATATTTTTTGAGTGCCATGGTACACAACACATGATATAAACCTATCTATGTTTTACTGCATCTACTTATTGCGTCTGAATGATTTTTTATGATTTTTATAAATTGCATAAATGTCTATCTAATACATGGTTTTCTAATGCATCAATTAATGTATTTAGCCTTCTAGGAATGTGTTGATATGTGATATAATCAAAATTTCTTCCCAGTAAGTGAACATGTAAATAGAACCTTAAAATTTGAGGGTTTCTGACAGAATAACACCCATTAGGTTGAAGAGCAACAAGCCGAGAGTCCAGATTCACAATCAACGCACAAATATTGAGGTCAATAGCCTCAGCCAGTAATTCGATGACAACGATATATTTAGTGACATTATTTGTGGTACACCCTAGACAAACACCTTGAACATCTACTAACTCACCGTGAGGATCATAGATCACCCTTGCTGCAGAGGAAAGATTCCTGCTACTATGACAATCACCATCAGTGAAACCGATATAAGGTGCAATAGACATTTGCATAAGAAGTAAAAAGACACAATAAGCGACAAATGCTTACACACCAAGCCAAACATGTACAAAATGAAAAACACACTTATGTACACAATAGATGCATGAAGGACTCATGCATAGTATTTTTTAAGATAAATCCCATTCTGGGGCTTATCTAAAGGGTTTCCTTCATAGTCAATTAGCTCATAGGCCCCTTTTTGCAAAACGTGTTTCACAATACAGGGCCCATGCCACATAGGTTCGAATTTGCTTGCCCACAGCTTATCATTTTCTTGATCATATAGCAGGACTAAATCTCCCTCAGTGAAAGAACGAGGGTTAACAGTCTGATCAAAGTGAGTTTTCACTCTCTTCTTCTGTGCTTCAATGACTAAAGAAGCAAGTCAATGTGTCTCGTCTAGTTGCTCTAGATAAAAAAGGTGTTCTTCCATGGGAGTAGTATTTAGGAGAAATTTGATAACTAACTTGAGAGAAGGTATTTCACATTCAATCGGAGGGGTAGCCTCCAGACCATAAACCAGTTGAAATGGTGTGAATTTGGTTGCATCCTTCACTAAGTCATGGTAGGCCCATATGGTAGAAAACAAGATCAAGTACCAATTAGACTTGTGCATTCCAATGGTACTCTGAAGCATCGTAACCAACACTTTGTTGACAGCTTTGACTTGGCCATTGTCTTGAGGGCAATAAGGTGTCGAACTATCGTGATGCAAGCCTAACTGGGTTGTTAACTCAGTCATCATATAACCATGGAAATGAGGACCATGATCAGTAAAAATAGCCTAAGGGACTCCGAATCTAGTAATCACATGGTTGAATAGGAATTATGCAGCTATCTTACCATCGTTAGACAATGTAGGCATCGCTTCGGCCCATTTTGTAAAATAATTGACAGAAACAATGATATACCCATGACCCCTAGCCAGGTGAGGGTTACAGATCATAAAATCAATGCCCCATTTAGCAAAAGGGCCCATGGTAATGACAAGATGCAAAAGGGAAGGTGGCGCATGCATCTTCCACTAGTAAATCTGACACACGTGACAGGAACGGACAGTGAGAACGCAATTCTTAAAAATGGAGGGCCAAAAGTAACCAGCAAGAAGGATTTTTTTAGGAAGTAGCATAACCAGACATATGACCACCACATGCAGTAGAGTGGCAGTCATTCAAGACTCTTTCAGCTTCCTCGAAAGTCAAACAACGACGGAGAACTGAATCAATGCCGAGATGATATAAAGTGTCTCCAATAGTACAATAAGGGTGAGAATGGTGACGAATACGATGTCGACCATCCTTAGAAAAATCAGAATGGAAAGAAGACATCTAGAGGTAGATAATAATGTCACCGTACCAACGATCGAGGGCACTGATCAAGAAAAGAGTGTCATCTAGAATGTGATCCTCTATCCGAGAGGGAGCGGTAGCAGACGGTAATGATAAAATCAACTCAATGAAGATGAGTGACTTCTTAGACTTGGTAGTAGTAAACTCCAAATCAAACTCTTGGAGGGTAAAAATCCATTTCGAGTACTTGCCCCCCAACAATTGACATGACAAAATGCATGTCATCGGGTTGCAATCTGAAATCACAGTCATCGTAGCAACAAAATATAATCACAAAAGTGTTGGAAAACTTGGACTGTTGCCAAGGGGAACATCTCAACATAATCATATTGAGTCTCGGTGTCAATAAAATTACTGCTAAGATAATAGATAACGAGCATGAAGCCATCATCGTCGTCTTGAACCAAAACCGTACCAATAGTACCATCAGCAACAGCTAGATAAAGCAAATAGTCACGATGATAGTTGAGTGGACGGAACAAAGGAGTAAAAACAAGAAGCGCCTTGAGTTGCTTGAATGACCTTTGGGCGATGTCATCCCAAACAAAGGGAGTGTCATGCTTCAGGAGATGAGTGTAACCTTTGGCAATCTCGGTGTAGTTAGGGATAAAACAACATAGGAAATTGGCTTTTCCCTGTAAACTCTATAAATGATGCAAAGAAACAGGAGGTGGGAGATTTAGTATAGCTTTGACTTTGAGGGGATCGAGACGAATGCCCTCTTTAGAGACGAAAAACCTAAGGAATCTGCTGGATTTGACACAGAAGACACACTTATGTGGATTAAGACAAATACTGTAATGTCTACAGTGAAGAAAAATCTAACAGAGGTGGTTTGGATGGTCAGAGCATTTAGCTGAATGAGCTGGAAGGTCATCCATATAGGGCTGAACAATGTGACGGGTGTCATGAGATGCGTAGGACATTGCGCATTGGAAAGTGGCGCTGGCATTCTTTAGGCCGAAAGGAAGATTTTTGTAAGCAAAGGTACCCCACGGGTAGATGGAAGCAGTTTTGTGTTGATCGGAAGGTGAAATATTAATCTGGTTTTAACCAAAAAAGTCGTCCATAAATGAGAAAATCTCACTCCCAACACAATCGTTGATAAGCTAGTCAATAAAGGGAGTAGGATAGTTATCTTTTATACACGTGCAATTGATGTCACGATAATCAACAAAAACCCTAATAGTGCCCTACTTTTTGGTCACAAGGACAATATTAGAGACCCAGTCAGTTAGCGGGATAAGGAAAATAAACCCTACTTTGAGAAGTTTTTCAACTTCTCCCTTAATGGCTGCGACTTTTCTTGGATGCACAGGGCGTAAATGTTTGTGAACTGGCTTAGCACTAGGGTACGTAGGTATCTCATGTATCACAATGCTTGGAAAAATATTGAACATCTCCTCATATGACCAAGTGAACATGTCACAAAATTCTCTGAAAAGGTTGGTGTAAAGTTGAATCTCCTCTGGAGAAAAGGTAACTCCAATGTGAATATTTCAACAATCCCTGGTTTGACAGAGATGTCTATGGGCATGGTTTTCATAATATTTCCCATATTTCCTTCAGAAAAAACTTCATGAATCAAGCTAGGTGTTTGAAGTGGCTAAGAAGGAATACAGGAAGAAAAATTACCTAGACAGGCAACCATGGCCCCATGTCTTGGGAGAAACTAGGAACAATGGTGATGATCAAACCAAGGAGGATCCTCAAAAGACATAGTCTCAAGAATGGCTTCATCAGAAGGAAATGTCTCTTGTAACAGATCCAGAGAAACAATATCTCCAAGCCAAGGGGATTACACATACGTATCGAGGGATCTACTCAAAGGAGCAGAGTCAGAAGATGAAACCAAAGATGAAACGATTTCAACATAGTTGAGCTCGATGGGGCTCAACGGCATAACCTCGCCCGATGAATATACCTGATCGATAGGGGGAATCACCCAAGGATCAGAATGGGTAGAAATCATATTAATAGAGGTGACATTGGGAGGTGGGAGCGAAAAAACACCCATAAGGGTGAGATCTTTGAAGAGTCCAACACCCACACTCTCATAGGGAATACCGGTATGCCCCACAAATGGAACATTGCCATCCAAAGAAGAAGAAGCGAAGAAGGATAGCTAATCAACCGTGAAAATTTTCCCTTAATGAGGAAAACGAAGTATACGGAATAAAGATGAAGCCACCACACGCATGGCGTAGGTCTAACTTTGGCCTAACAAAATATTGCAAGTCAAATTTGAATCAACAACTTCGACTTCAACCTCAACTGTCTTCTCTTATAGGGTGATAGGAAAGCACGGGAGGATACCAAATGGACAAGAATCTCTTTCATCAAAGGCTTCCAATGTATTAGGATATTGACTCAATGACAAGGAACTAATGGCCTTCCAACAAGAAATAGACATCATGCAAGTGGAGGCGCCATCATCAATGACCATACAATGAATATTCTTTGAGTTAATGATGACTTGAATGAGAAAATCAATTTGATGAGGCAATTGTGGCACATGGTTTTCAATATAAAATGCGATTAAGTCCAAATCGGCCAGGTCAATGCCACTAATGGCTGATAGCAAAGACTTCCATTGGGAGGGACAACTCTGGAGAACTTCCAAAGCGTACATAGTCGAAGGAGCTTGGGCTAAGTCTTCAAAAATGCTATAGTGCTGTGTGGCATGAGCATTGGGGTTATAAGAATATTTTTAGAGGACTCCCTTTGTAGGAGGTCTAATGACAAACTCAGTGTTGTGTCATTCAATATGAAGAAGGCTAGAACTGGACGAAGGAACATTAGAAGGAGCTTCTAGTTCCTTTCCAGCGGGTGGAGGAGATTCTTTCGATCAGGTACTCACATGAATAGGGATAATCCCAACCATAAAAACTTGGGAGCCAAAAGTGGAAGAGGATTGAGGTTAATCAACCACCATTTGAGTTTGTTGGGAGGGAAAAGGCTCTTTAAGCATAGCAGGAGTCCTCAAAGTCCCTTTAAGAAAATGACTAACCTTAGACCATTGAGGGCAATATTTAGTATAGTCATCCTCATTGCAGATAAGACAAGGATACTTGGGTTTGCGTTTCGAACCATCATCGGCAGGAGGCTTCGAAGGATCTTGCTTTGGTGCATCAGCCTTATTTTTACCTTTCCCCTTCTTTTTACCTTTCGAAGCCTTTTCTGCCGTGCTGGACTAAACGGCATTGACTTCGAAGGTTTTCCCAGTATTAGGAGCAGAATGAGAAGCATTTTAACAAGAAGTAGTAGATTTTTTCTTCACAAGATTCGTGGAAGAATTTCGGGAAGATTGAGCAACGGAACTAATAACACCATCGACGGAGGGCGACGATGGGGCTTTAGAAGTTCCAGGACATAGAGCATCAGGTAAAGGATCATAAAGCGTGTCGGATTGGGAATAAACAAAATCAAGATACTGAGCACACACGATAGCTTGCTCTTCAGTAACACATGCCCCCATGGCAACATCGTGGGCTATCGGACCGACAAAAGAGGTAGTAAACCAGTCAGTCATAAGCTAATTAGGGATCCAGAACTTAATCAAATGACGTCGCCTTCTGCATTCATGAATATGATCGGAGATGTGTGTTTCTTTGTCCTGTTTCAGGGAATTCAGGAGGTGTGTTCCCATTTCATAATGAATCGGTAACTGAAAGTGGGTAAGAAATGCCATCGCAAGTGAATTGAAGTCTTGGAAAGTTCCATGAGCGAGTTCAATATACCATTTCACAACAGAACCAATGAGAGTCCATTGAAAAAGATGTAGGTGGATAGAATCATCAAGCCATGAGTTAGATGAGCACCAGAGGTGATAAGTCATGACACGCGCTTAGGGTCCTCTCCAGATTTACCATCTAATTTAGGATAATCACTGGGAATTTTGGTCATAATTGGTGGCCAATATGGATTATGAAGGATGAGATCATTCGTCAACTTGGACACATCAGGCAATTCCAAGGTTGCCAGAAAAGGTAAGTAAGGGTTAAAGGACATCATAGGACACTGATAAAGGGCAGTGTTAGGGTTCCACCCAGATCCTTATTGCCCCCATGGGTTTTGTCCATAAGGATTTTGCCCATAAGGGTTTTGTCCGTAAGGATTTTTCCCATAAGGGCTTTGTCCATAAGGATTACCATTATAACCTGATGGTTGTCCTGGGTTTGGACCACCAGCAAACCATTGGTTACCAGCTTGACCAGCATATGGAAGCTAATTTTTTTTATAGGGATTGACCTATGGTTGCTAATAATTTTGATACGGAGATCCCAAAAGTTTCCCTTGGGGTTGCTGAGGTACTTGGAGACCGTATTGTGGCTGATATCCAAACTATGCCTGAGGCCTAGGCGACATTTGATACAGGTTGGGCTTAAAGGCCAACCTAAGTCTGGAGACCAGGTTGAGTTTGGGGTCTAGCCTGAGTCTGGAAATGGGTTGAATTTGGGAACCAGCTTGACTAAGAGCGGGATTGACTTGACCGAACTGATGTCCTTATTGGTACTGAGGTTGACCCAACTGACTAGAAAGCTGGCCTTGTTGGATTTGAGGTTGACCTACCGGTCCAGAAGGCTGAGCTGGATGGGTGATAGGTTGACCTTGCTAAAAATGAGGCTGGTCCATTTGACCAGAGGGTTGACCAGACTAGACAACAGGTTGGCCTCGTTGAAACAGAGGTTGTCCTGCTTGACCAAAGGATTGACTAGATTGGACAGCAGGTCGGCCTAGCTGAAATTGAGGCTGTCCTACTTGACCAGAGGGTTGACCGAATTGGATAGTAGGTTGGCCTTGCTAGAATGAAGGCTAACCTAGCTGCCCAGAGGGTCGACGTTGCTAGGCAACAGGTTGGCCTAGCTAGTATTGAGGTTGACCTGGTTGACCAGCAGGTTTCCCTAGATAAACAAAAGAGGAACCTGTAAGGGCCGAAGGTTGTCCTTGTAAGGGTTGTCCTTGTAGGCCTGAAGGTTTCCCTTGAAATGGTTGCCCTAGATATGGCTGTCGTTGATACGACTGCCCTTGTAAAGGTTGGCCTTGCAGACCATGATAGGTAGTATGAGACCAGGCAACCAATAGTGGAATGGAAATTTCAACCGTAGGTTCGTGAGGTAGGGATCCTGTATGATAAACATGAGCCCCTTGAGGATCATAATAGTGCAACGAGTTATGTGGATAAGATGGTGGTTGGGATCCCAAAGGCATATAATTTGGGTTTTGAAGAGCAAACATGTATTGCTTATATGACCATCCTACCAGAATGTAATTGGAAGAAAGTAGTAAGTTACCCGTAGGGTTAATGACTCCAAATGCTGAGGATGAAGGACCACCACTAGCGGGTTCAAAAGAGGGCTCGGTAACAGTAGTAACCACTGAGGATGCAATAACGGCACTAACAGCAGGAGCTATAAAGGCCACACAAATAATGGGCATTGATGGAATAGATGTGACTAAGACATCGTGAATCTAAGGTATGAAAGGCCCTGAAGTCGAAGTTGCAGTATGAGACCACACAAAGCTCTGATTTAGAGATGTAGAACCAATGATGTTATCCAAGGCATGATAGCGTAATGGTAAGGACATGCCAAGAGTAGAGTGAAAAGGGAAACCTTCCAATGGAAAAAGAAGGACTCCACCTGACACAATCTTCTCTTCGCCGCTAACGGGACTTGTCTCATCCATGTCGGAAGAAGACATTACAATCGAAACACCAGGAGGAGTAGACCAGAGGTCTTCTTTTGAAGGCTCCCAAAGAGGATTCCAATTGATATCAAAAGGCTCATCTCCCGAAGCTCGAGAGTCAAGTCGCTGAGCACTTGGAATAACAGGAAGGGTACCACTAACAGCTAACAGCTCAGAGGAGATAGGAGATGGAGGGTCTCCATCACTTAGTGAAGATGAAGAGATAAGTGAGTCCACTGGGATGGCTTAAACTCAAAATCTAGGAAAAAGAGATAATCGAGTAGGGTTGCAACACTACGCGAACCAAGAACATGGCCAAGACTAACAGGTAAATGTGAGCATGGACAAATAAATTTTATGAAATAGGAATGAAACTTGACCTTTTCATATTTAAAGAGTCGAGAAAAAGGACAAAAGATGACTCAAGTTGCCTTTGAATGTTTAATGAGCTTGAAAGGACAAGTGCTCAAATGATCCTTTTACTTTTAAAGAGTTGAAAAAGAATGAAAGCAACTAATTTGGAGTACTAGACAAGAGGTTTACCAGATAACTCACAAAACTGCATATACACCTTGGTGATCAAATGAAAGAGAAATGACCAAGGACTTTCCACATGATAATCAATCTTCCTGAATGTTGTGTTCGGTGTGTTACGATTCGTAAGGCGGTAGACTCTACTTCCTATGGATAATAGGATGATAACCTACTGGGGTCTCCCAATATATACTCGATGGTACGAGGAGCACAAATCCTTACTAGTACCTATTGAATCACGAAAGGAGGAATCACCCAACCTTAGTGAAAACAATAGTAACTAGGTTTAACGACGCCAGAACACGTCTCTATCCTAGACCTCTAGATATGTAAGTGTTAGGTTCCAATGTGTTTTTAGGTTCATTCAATAGATTTTAATAGTTAATTTTGAATTAATTCTCGATTTCAAGGCCCTACCGAACGTATTTCGACAATTTCTAGGATGCAACTACAATGAGTAAAAAATCATTCCTTTCGATGAACAACTACCTAAATGAGGGTAAGGAGTCCATTTCCAAATGAATGAAAACAATAACAAGAAAATGCAAGAACAATGGTGCATGCAAGCAATCCAATCACTAGGAAACACAATGCATCAATTTCGCTTATCTTACAACTACTACGATGAAAAATGAAATATTTGAACTTTGCCTTTTAATTTCTCAATCATGAAAAATCCACTAATGCAAACATGCTTTCACTTTCATATGTTATGTGAGTGCAATGTTTTTGATTTTTTGGACATAATAACAAACAAGAAAATGCAAGCTTGACTGATCAAAACAAATGTAATCTATGTTTGATAGTGAATGTAAATCAAATCAACACAACAAACTGGTTCAATGACCCAATCACTATAGACCAATCAGAAAGAATAGACAAGCAATAAGGGAACAACTGCAAACAAGTCAATGATATGGTTGTGGACGTAGTTCATAATCTTGGAAGGACAAGCAACCCAAAACAAGTGACTTCTTGACGAAACCTTAAAAGCCGTACGTCACATAGCCCAATAACTCAAATCTCAGATAAACAGAACCAAGAAGGATATTCCTTAGCAAACATAGTCAAAACAAGCTTGACAAAATGTAAGAGATGGCAAAGGATAAGCTACACCCATTCACGAGGCAGGGCTATAAAAAGAAACCCTACAGGAATCATCGTAGGGGTTAGACTAGTAACAAGAGACGAATGCCAAATCGTCATAGGCACGACGTTAGCAACTCAGCGATGTCATCGCAAGAGTACACATGTCTTTGGTGACAATCTGATTTCAGGAATCCTCGTAGTTGTATGATGGGATATCCGCGACATACATCTTGGTCAAAGAGGACAGGGGCAATTCGTCACAGCTGTTAAGAGCTAAACAGTGACGATCTTATTTAAGGGAAAAACAAGGCAAGGGTAGCTGAAAGACACCAAGCTCATCACTCAGACAGTGAGGTGGACTACTAGATCTACTCAAGTGATCCAGAACACTAATGGTTCAGTCTCAAAACCAAGAGACACTATGTAATTCAATCAAAAACAAATCGAGAGCAAAAAAAGAGACACCACACAAAGGAGTCCCCAGGGGAGTCTCCAACTTGGCGGTGTAGGTATTGTTCCCTCTGCGGACAGAGGCAACCTGTCTAGCCCTAGAGTGGGTCTAGTCACAACAAGACAAAACAACAGCTAATTCCTTACATAGTCATCATTGAAAGAGACTACCTTATGCCGGTTTTTGATGGAGTCTTTGTTATGCTGCTTCAGCTATCGTTTTCTTCTCCTCGATGAGTGATTCACCGAAACAACATAAGAGAACAACGAAACACATAATAGAGCACAACAACGAACTATTCATTTACAGAGTCAAGGAACCATAAGATATCAAATATATTTCATACATGATATAGGAAATAACCATTGATTGTATTAATATGAACAACAGTAAAGCTTACAACCATGCCTTAATGTCTCAAGCTTCATTGAAGGGTCCAATCAGTGTGTCTCCGTAAGCATTCACTCTCAAAGGTCTCCCAGAAAGGCTGATGACTCTCTCTCTCACCCAAAAGCACTAGTATAAGGCTAAGGCAATCACAACCAAGCTTCCTTCTTATAAAACCATTTCATACTAACAATCCACAACCAATTTCTAGACTATCAGCAACTCACATTGAGAACTATCAATCCAACACCAAGAACTAGCTAATTTTCTCACTACCAAAAACTAGCTGATCATAGTCATCGAGAATGCTTTTATAAGAGGAGGAGCCTCCAAAAATGAGGGAGAGGAATCTTATCTTCATGGGAGGTTACTCAAAAGGTGGAACCACCATCTTAAATGAGGAAAGGCGAACTTCCTTGACCCAACAACTAGTTCCAAAACCACCCAAAAGCATTCTGTTTGAACTAATTAGCCATATCTGGGTCGTCACAAGTCAAACACTAAGACTCAGAGATGACATCACGAGGCAACAGTTCATTAAGAGCTATTGTCATAAGTAGGATACTGATTACTTGCGACAATCCCTAAAATCTGACCATCGTTGAGAACAGATGTATTCTTGCGACGGTGTCGCGATGTTCTTGTTTACTCTGGGCTATCATCGTAGGCATAACACTGATGTCTTGCAATGATCTTGAAACATAGTTAAAAAGGGTCAACTTCAGGATTAATGAGCATGGTTAATCTTCTTGAGTGATATGGAAGATGTGGACACATATTTTGATGTATGACATAGAGTAGATGCCATTCAGGGACCGACTTTACCCGAGATGAGGGGATACGGGGTCAGTGACAAAAGACTGTGTAATAGGACGATTTTTTTTTAAATAAACCCTCACCTTCTACGCAACCACCATTTTACAAACGGGGCATAGCTACACAGATGTTTCTATAAAAATTCCCCACAAGCCACAATTTTCCATATGGAAAATTTTACCTGCCTACATGGGCCCAACAGAAAGGAACCAGCGTAGGGCGAAGGGCACATTTTTAAACATAATTTTTCCCCAAAAAAATAATTGGAAGCTCAAAATGGAATTTTAAATGGATGAAAAGCTAAGTTAAGGAGAGATATTCTATCTGGAATAAGCAGTGCGAGATTTCATCCATTGGTTAGCTCAAAATGAGTGCTAGAAGTTTGGTGGTTAAAACTCCTCTCTCTGTTGTCAAATGGTAAAAATGAAAATGGTGAAAATAATTTACTATTTCCACTTTTATAGGGTTTTTGAAGCTAAAATTATTATTTTTTGTGGGGAAATGATATTTTCGAGCAGTTACAATGATTTATTGAGTTTGAATATGCATGATAGGTTACAAAGTGAGGATGAATCATTTTGACTATTTAGTAGACTTTTATCGCTTTTCATGCTCTTAGAAAATCATGGAGTCCTCTTTCAAGCCCTTTTCAGACTCTTTCAAAATGAAAATATTGCCTAGTAATTGCTTGTTTGAACCCGTAAAATTAAATGGACAATCATCCACTTAGTATAAGTTTACCCCTTTTATAGGCTGAGTTAGGACTATTTATGAAAAAGGCATACGTGGACCGAACATGAACAATAGAGTTCTCTCTTGTATTATTTTATCGCTTTTTGGACTTGAGAGACTAAAACTTATGAAAAAGAACTTGATGGAGTCTACTTATGTTTTTCTTCTGACTCTCTAAAATTGAAAAACATCAAGCTTTACTTTCTCCGAGCTCACTAAAATTTTATTGTAAATTAATTGAATGAGTTTTCTTTTTATGTCCTTTCCAAACTATTTAAAATAAAATGACATCGAGTTACTCCTTTACTGGACTCTTTAAAACTAAGCAGTATAGGACATGTTAAGCATAATGGGACCAAACCATTCCTTCTTAGGGTTCGTTAAAAATACTTTGATGGACTTATCCGAGGGATGAGCTTATAGTCCAAGCATATGTTATCCTCCTCAAGATTGTAAAAAATAAAGAGGTACTTGCCAGTAATGGTGCGGGGAAATTGGGAAAAGGTGTCCATTTTACATTATAATTTCTAAAGGTAGCATGTTACTCTTGAACATGGAACTCTATCACACTCATGTTTGGGTTGGGAAATTTATTTGTCTTACAATTAATTGAACTTCATTTTAAATTCTTCATGGTTTTTGGTATTATTGTTAAGTCAAATGATGCCAAGTCAATTGTCGTGTCATTATGTGTTTAAGAGAAATTCAACCTCAGTTCAAAATCCCTTTGCAAATTCTAGCCTTCAATTGCGTTAGCCATCCTTGAGTCAATCCTTGCAAACTATTTTCAGAAACTTGACATTGTGTTCGGTGTCATAGGCTTTCCTACGATAGGTCCCTTCCTATTGACTTCAGTTCATTATCTAGGATTTGATCTAAAAACCTTCAATACCTTGAGACTGCATTCCTTGTTGGCAGGTTTCTTTCTTTTGATGACAAGTTCTCATCATTGGCCTTCGATCGAACGATTCTATGAGTGTTTGACTTCCGATCACCTATTCACACTTCATAGATTGTACTGGAAGTACCTTGAGAACCATTTTCACTACTGATGGCTTCTCTCACACTTGTTAATTGTTCACATCATTGACCAATAATCAAGTGGTTTCTGTCATGTTCGACTTTGAAACATTCACTCACATGGCTAGATTTGTCTTGTGAATCGAGGGATCGAGATCAAGACCCTGCATATAGTTTTATCAATCCAGGTTGCAAGGAGATTTTATATTCATGATTGTGTAGACCTATTTATGACAGATGGTTGCACCCATGTTATGTTTATTATCTATATGATTTTGGTTTTTCCATGCTTTTTCTTTGAGTTTGCTTTACTCTGAGTATGGAAATTCCTACCTCAAAGATGATTTTTGATACATATTTGCATTGTAATTATTTAATGTTCCATACGAGTTTCCGACCATTACCTCTGATCTAATCCTTGGAATGATAAAGTGATTCAATCTTTTAAACTTATTTTATAGTCTTTGCACTTTAGGGGGCAATTTGTTACATGTTAATTCGTCGCCATGACACTTGATCAGTTTATGGGTATTTTTACCATACTGTTACACAAAAATATCATCACCATGATTATTTGCAGTCGGTATGGGTCTATCATCACCTATACTAGCCTCCTAAGCAAGTCTCGGACCTTAGCTCTTCATGTCAAGCTTTGAAAAATAGAGAAAGACTTTGAAAATCAATATTACTCTGGTTCTGCACTTTCTCCTACTTTTACCTGCGGTCCCGCACTCTTTGTTCATAATGCATGTGTACCTGCACGCTCTATCTATAAAGGGGTGGGTGCGTACCCCTGTAAAAGTCAAAAAGGCGCAAGTTTATCCTAAAAAACTCACTTTTGGGTTAATTCTAGATGTTTCTAGAAGGATTTTGACGTGGATTGTTCGCTCCAAGGTGGTTCATGCATCCCAAAAGAGAAGGAGCTAATCCCTTGATAGGAAGGAGCTATCCCTTTGAAGGAGGACCTAGTAACTTCCCTCCATTGCACTATAAATTAAGGCATTGGGTCAGTTGCTGGGGAGGTTAGAAGCTGAACATTTTTTAGGGTAAATGCTGATGGAATTGGGACTTCCTAGTTAAACTTGAGAGGAGAGATCACATACCTTTTTGTTTCATTGGGAAGTGAGTGAAACTTGTCAAAGTAGAGGAGACTTCTTGTCGGACCCTGGGAGGAGCTTGTACAGCATCAAGGCACAGGTTGTAAAGTTCTTCTTTCATTTGAATAAATACAATCAGATTCATTTTTCAAATTGTCTTATGTGGTTTGTTTCATAATCTCCTTGATCATTATGATAAATATGCTTTATGATATTGGCTTTCCAGGTGCTATTTAATTTGTTTGCTTGTTTGTGTTTGCAAACTTATGCTTCAAGGAAGCTCATTTGGAGCGAGGGAGGGAGGCTTCCACAAACTTGCATTGGACCCAAGGTAGGCCTAAAACACTTGTTTGCCTTTATTTTTAATTGCATATTTAGAGAAAGATAGTTTTTGATTGGCTTGCTTGTCACTAGATATCTTTAGATACTAGGAAGGTCGATCTTGTTCGCAACCTCGACTCATTCTTTGTGAAAAAATGGTGGCTCCGCTGGGGACTTGATTGTTTTCCTTGTGTTTACTTTGACCTGAGAAACTAGTTTTTTTGTTTCTGTTTTTGGCTTGTTGTGTGTGGAATTGGGTGGACTTAGTGGATCTAGGTTTGTTTTTGCTTTTCATAACTTTAGGAGAAGCCCGCACCCTGTGCTTGTATCACAGTGCGTACTTATATGCATGTTTACTTTGCACACAGAGCGTGCACACACCTGTGTAAACTCTGCACCTGCAGACCCTGCTAAAATTTTGAAAAACTTAAATTTTACTCTTTCAATTAGTTTTATTTTGGTTTAGATGTTGTTATCCTCTGCCCAGACCTGCATGTGACTTGTTAAAAGCTTTCCTTGGTTTAATTCCATTGTTGTTAGGGTTTTAGGTGAAATTCCTAGAAGTTTTGGTTGTTGGTCTTGATTTTCATTTTGGTCATGTAGTAGCTCAGAGTTTAGAAGCGTAGAAGCCTCAGATCACCTTGGTTTTTACTGGCCTTCTTACGAGCCTAACCATTTGCAAAATCTACCTTTATTGAGGAATCCATCTTGTGTTTTCTCTTTGCGAAACTTCGAAAAAAGCTTGTGTTGAAAGTTTGGATTTCATTTTTTCAAAAGAGAACAAAAAATTACTTTTTTTTTTACTAATTTGTGATTCTGGACAAGTTAGTCCTTGGTTTGCTTATCGCCAAGTAAAACATCCTTAAAAAAAAACATCTTGTAAGCTTTTACTTCGAGTATTTTTTTATAGTTTGTAGATCTTAAGATTTGTTTTATTCATAGTTTTCTCAAGATTTGCTTTAGTTATACTTTTGAGTGTTTTTATAAAAATACAAAAATCTCTTTTGAAAAAGTTTGTTTTGGTAGCATTTGACCATTTGAACGAAAAGGGAAATTCTTGTGAAAATAACTAGTTGTCTCCTTTTAAGTGCATTGGAACAAAAACTCTTCTTTTAATTTGTTTGTCAAGAAAGATTTGTGTTTACACGCATTTGCATTCTCAAACTCTTTCCTAGCTAGAATTTCATTGAAGATAAAAGATTGTTTAATCATCTTAAGTGCATCTTTTTAGTGATTTCGAGTCAAGTCTTCACACCACGAGTTTCATCTCCGCACCTCTTGACTTAATCAAAAACCAATAAAAGTAACGCTTAAAGTACAATCAATCTAGAAATCTTTTTATTTCTAGGGCTCTATTACACCAACATAGCTTAGGCTAGTGTCTTGGAGTAGGGAGTACTTAACTCTACAAGACAGTAAATTAAACAAGTAGTTGTATCTTGCGGTAGGAGAGAAATCCAATTGTTTCATCTATGCTCTGGGAAAGCTCCTCTTAAAGGAGAAGCACGAGATCGTGTCCGAACCAGTGTGGGAATCAATCCTTCCTCATTGGGAACAACACCAGATATTCACGTATTAAAAACAGTAAACCTCAGATTAACCATTATCGATGAGCCTGGGGTCACTTTTTGGTAAACCTTGGTTTATGTCAAGGAGCCTTCAAGGGGATTGAGCTTGTTACTTTGCCCTTGCGTGCGTATCGGATCGTAGACTGTTGCCCCAGGTATATTTGTTTCTGTTGGTAACCATAGTGACCATATTCTATAGGATTCTTCCTAAGGTGACGGTGGTGGGAAGCTCCCACTGTACCTGGAGCAAACGTTGGCTAGACTCACTTAGATTTTCTGGGGGGTTCTCTTCACTCGAGACGGTTTAGTGGAGAAACTTGTGCCAGTCTATTCATTAAGCAGGTTGTCGGGGTAACTATTCCAACCGCTATTTCTGTATTGAACTCTGCGATGTTGGATTTCATCACCAACTAGTGTTTTCGGTACAGAAAGTTATTGTTTATGTGTGATTTGATCTCCTAGATTCTTTAGGCGTGTGATTCAATTTGTTTGGTTCTTTAGAGGCTTTAGGTGGTTTTCATTAAGATTTTACTTTGTTTTCGTGTGAAGTAGTTAAAAGTTTTTAACCATGGCTGAATTACCGAGGAAGTCCCGTAGACTTCGAGGCCAACCTCCTGAGTTTTCACCAAGCCAGCCTGAAGGGCTACGGGCCCTGGTAACTCCTAAAGATAGTAGAAGTGGGTCACCTGAAAGAGGAGAATCTGCTTTGGTGGGATATCCTGATTTTTCAGCGTTAATAGCAGATTATAGTATGCAGCCTGTATCTGTTTCAGAATTTACTGGTAGTGTTTCATCTACTAGTGATATAGGTGAAGAACCTAAAATATCTGAACCCGAATCTGAAATTGCTGCTACTCCAATATCAGGGTTTGCTTCTCCAGCTTCTAGTGGTCCTAGTTCACCTAGGGTAGAAGCAATAATTACCCAAAATCTTCCTTCTGGATTAATAGCTATTGAAGAACTTGCTATTCCGGAAAAAGAAGAAGGCATCCCTATTCCAAAAGATCAACCTGTTATAGACCTTAGGGAGCGTGAATCAATCTTTTACAGTCCACCTAGGAGCAGTGCTTGGTATCTTTCATTGACTGATTTTTTGGAAAACCTGGGACTAAGTTTTTCACCCAACACCTACAAGTTACTATCCTCCATTAAATATGTCCAAATAGTCGTCCATGTTTTCTCAATCTCCAGAAGCCTTTTTGTACGGCGGTCCTTCTGTTCCCACTAGGTATCAGTCCATTTCTGGTACTTTTTCGGGAGCATCTCCTCGACCTATTGAACAAGGGTTACTAACTAGAAATAATGGTACTAAACCGTTGAGTGTAGAAGATATTCTCATGATGTCAGGTTCTATTCCCAATCCTCAGCCTCAAGGTGGCCAGTTACCGCCTGGGGGGCAACCTCAAGGTACTCAGTTTGTGCCTGGGGGGAAACCTCAAGGTACCCAGTTTGTGCTTGGGGGGCAACCTCAAGGTACTCAGTTTGTGCCCAGGGGGCAACTTCAAGGATAGTGCATACCCATGGGACAGTACGTTACTCAAGTTCAACCCCAGACTCAATATGTACCTCAAGGTCAACCTCAGTATCAATACATACCTCAAAGTCAACCTCAATATCAATATGTACCTCAAGGTCAACCCCAGTATCAATATGTACCTCAAGGTCAACCCCAGTATCAATACGTGCCTCAGGGTTATCAACCCCAAGGTCAGTACCCAACCCAAGGTTACCAACCACCTTCTGGTCAATCATATTATCAACCCTACTCTCAACCCAGTTATGGTCCTCAATATCCTCAACCTGTTATGGGTCCATACCCCAGAACGAATTTAGTGTGGGATCCATCTCAATCCCAACAGGTTTTGCAACCGAATGCGCAGTTGTCTCCTCAAACTGGACAACCCTTGATTTCTGGTTCATCCCAGCAACATGTCCAGTCTACTGTTCAAACTTCTACACCTTTTGTAGTTTCTCAGTCTGGGCCTAGTACACCTCGTACTCCAACTCAAACGTCTGCTACAACTACTGCAACATCTGTTGCATCTACCCCACCTTCTTCTGGAGTATCGATAGCTCCAGTTTCTACTGTCCCTGTATCTACTCCTCAAACATATTTACCTCAGTCTGGACCCACGGTCCACACTTCGGTTCAGATGCCTATAGGACAACCAGGTTTAAGTACGGTTGCCACCAGTCAACCTCAGTTTAATCAACAACCGTACCAAGGTCAGTACCAATACGGTCCTGTTGCGCAGCAACCAGTCTATCAGTATCAACCGTACCCTAGGTATACATATCAACAACCTCAGCAACCCCAGCATGGTCTGGTTAATCTTGGTTTTCCAGGAGGACAGAATATCCCAAATGCAATTCCAATTCCTAGTTATCCTGGATATCCCCCTCCTGGGGCTAGTCTGCAAACCCAGAGTTTTAGGGACCCTAATCGTCAGTTACCATTTATCGTAACTTTGGACTTGCCTGACTTGACGCACCTTACGAACGATCCAATTAACAATCTTCAGTATTGGCCGCCAATGCCGCATAAGTTTCCCAATGATATTCCTAAGTTCCAAGGTAAGCCAGGAGAGGACCCGTCAAACCATGTGATGACTTATCACCTCTGGTGTGTGTCTAATTCCATTTCAGATGATTCAATTCATTTACGACTTTTCCAGCGCACTCTAATTGGTCTTGCGGCCAAGTGGTACATTGAGTTACCGCGAGCCACTTTTTATAACTTTAGTCAGTTAGCTACTTCGTTTTTAACTCATTTTCAGTTGCCAGCCAGATATGACAATGGCACAGAATTATTAACTTCGTTAAAGCAGTCAACATCCACTTACATTTCAGATCATATTCATGAATGGAGACATCGACAGCGTTTACTGAAAGTTTTTATCCCGGATCAGATCTTCGCTGAATGGTTTGTAAAATATTTACTGCCCAAGATCACTAAGGATGTGGCTAAGGCCGGAGTTGTTACTGAGGAGCAAGTAATTGCTCAAGCACAGTATCTTGACTTAGTTTATACTCAGTCGAGTACATTACACGAGAAAATCCCTGATCTACCCAAACAAAATCAAATTGCTACAGCTCCTTCAGGGTCTCATGCCACTGATGGTATGATTGGTACTGTTAATACCAAAAGTAAGAAGAAGTCTTCCAAGAATTCTCCTATCATAACCTTGCCAGATTCCCCGACAGGAGATTCTTCCGTGGAACTTTCCACTGATATTCATGTTGTAGAGTCATCTACAGCTAAATCAAAAACCGGTGGTAAGAAGAAAGGGAAGAAGAAGAATAAAATAGATAAGAATACGAAAGAGAAACTAGAAAAAGCGGAATCAACTGATGAAAATGCAAACCTCGTTATCCGTGTCTCATTTGTGATGAATAATATTTTACGAGAGACTACCCTCATCGTGCAGAGGTTGCGAAAATTGTCAAAGGTTCCCAAACTCCTGCTGTTTTAAAGGATCCTTTTCTAAATCAAGACAGTAAGATAATGAATGGATTGATGATGAAGATACTATACAACCTGTCTTTACTATTTCTGAGATCAATGAAGATAGTCGAATTCTGAATACATTAGAAAACTTTCAAATATCTTCAGAGTATGACCATACACAATTTCAGTTAGATTCTGACATTGAGTATCTATCATCTAGACAAATGTCTCTTTTCTCTATGGAAGAGTTTGGAAGTTCCGCCATTGAGATCTTTCCAGGAAAAACATTGAATATCAA
>APFE030833696.1:0-21869 GCA_000404065.3 Pinus taeda
GATAGAAAAACTTTGTGAAACTCTCTGGAAGGGTGTTAGGGACTCCTTAGACCCTCTCTGAACCTTCCCGACCTCTTCTAAGTATTTCTCCTCCTTGATCCACCCCTGCACAGTCAAGAACAGTGAAAGCATATGCATGATGAAACTGACGACTTGATCAAAAATACAAAAAGATGTTTTCTTCAGATAGAGGTAGTTTAGACACATGTATTTTACCTTCATAGAAGTAATGGAATCTCTTTCAGTAGTTTTCATTCTCTTCTTTGCATCAGTAGGAGTAGCTGGTAGAATTAGGGTTTGCTAGGGTTTGCACTTTCCTTCAGTTTTTCAATCTCTTTTTGCAAATAGATTAGATTCCTTCAAGTTAGCTTTCATCCATCAATTAAAAAGCTTCTTCTAAGAGCTCATAGAAGTTGGCTTAAGCTCCTAGTGGACTTGTGCCAGCTGACCAAGTGACAACTGCGACAAGAGCTAGTACTTGTGCATACAGCACTGTCGCTTCCAAGTTTGTTACGAACTACCGGGTTTATAAAAGTAAAGAAGGGAGTCCCAAGAGTTGCAGCATTATTGCTGCAATACTGGAGCCCACCATCTTTTTGGTGCTGTTGCTGGGGAAGCATCAGATTATTGGTGATTGTTTCTTTTCTTCCATTTTCTCCTACAACCTTGTGCTAAGTAGTTTATTTCATTTCCATTCTGCAATTTCATTTTCGCAAAAGTAGAGTAGACATTTCCTGCTTTCATAGATTAGCATTTCAATTCCGCAATTTCAATTCTGCAAGCGTAGATTAGCATTTCAATTCTGCAAGTGTAGCTTAGCATTTCAATTCTGCAATTTCAATTCTGCAAGCGTAGCTTAGTCCTTTCCTGCTTTCATTCCAATTCCACCTTTTCATTTCAGCAAGATAGTTAGTTGCAGTTCAATCTATTTTAGTTTTGCAGGTACCATCAGAGAGAAAAAACAAAAGCAATCAAAAGTATTTCCATTTCATGCCTCGTAGGAACAAAGATAAAACCGACAAATTCTTATCGAACACCCCCACCACATCACTGAGTCAACCTTCTCTCTTCTTTGGTGACAGTGAGCCAGAAGAACCTATAGGTGAACCTCCTGAGATATATGAAGATCGTATAACAGAAGAAGAGTTAGAGAACACTCCATCTGAAGCCATGGCTGAAAACCGAAACGGTAGAAGAGAAGATGAGAGAATAGAAGGTGCATTTCCCATCCGAGAGACCAATGGAGACATGAAAATGAAAAACATAAGTCCCTCGGCTTTACCTCACTTCCATGGATTGACTACTGAAGACCCTGATACCTTCTTGTTTGAGTTTGCTGTCCTTTGTCAAACTTACGACTATGCTGAGGACGAGCAAAAGTTGAAACTCTTTCCCTCTACCCTCAAGGACGCAACATTACACTGGTTCATGGGGTTACCTGGAAACAGTATCACCACTTGGGCTCAGATGCAGCAAGCTTTCAATGCCAAATTCCGGGACTACTATAGGTCCAAGGAAACCAAGGGAGAAATCTTTCAGATGACCATGGGAAGCGATGAGTCTTTAGAAGATTACAAGGAAAGGTTCCAACTTAGTTATAAACGGGCCAGGTGCACACTTGACCTGGAACCTCTGAAGCTGGTTCTGCTCCGAGGAGTCCCTGAAGACCTTCTGGACACCCTTAACATGCTGGCTGAAGGGGACATCTACCAACTACCTTATGAGGACATAAAGACCGTGTTTAGAAACCATTCTATGGCGTCCCGGAAGAGAGGTAGGGGGAATCCACTTTCAGCTAGTACCACCTTTTCCAAGCATGAGTTTGCTAACCAGATGGAAGACCTCAAGAGTGAGATGAGAAAGACTATTACCATGCAACTTGATACCTTCCGAATTCAACCAAAGAAAGAGGAAGCTGAGAGGGATTTGGCCATTTTTTGTCCTAGATGCATGAGGAAGCATCCTAAGAATGAATGCCCATTGCACTCAGTAAAGGTATGTTTCATTTGTGAGGAAGACCACCCCACCAACCAATGCCCTACCTTGCCTAGATTTAAATCCATGTACTTAGGGACTGAGGCGGCAACTGAACCTCTCTACTTCCTCAACCAAAGGAGGCCACATGGACCCAGACCTTACTAGCAGGGGATGCAAGGGACATCCCAAGCTTATTATAACCCCAACCAATCCGCTCATATACCTTCTTGGGGACCCCTTGCTCATCCTTCCTGGTCCACACCTCCTCCATGGTCTTATCTATCTCCATACCATACTCAACCTCCTCCTCATTCGTTTCACTCACATGCCTAGCCGCAACCTCAGTGGAATGCACCTCAACTGGGGTGCAGGCCCCAGTACAACACTCCTCCCGCCATTTTGCCTCCACCACCGGCTCAACCACAACCATTACCACATGCTCCTCCAAGACAACCCCAAATGCCTGCTCAACCGAACCCAAACCCCAACAACAGATAGGCCCAGCAGGTATATACTGGGGAGACAACATGCCCTACCTATGCTGTGGAGATCCAGGAGATCAACCTGTGATTTGGGAAGGTCCTTCCAGAGCACCAACCTCCTCCCCTACATGAGGAGGAAGAGAAACAAGAAAGTGAACCCCAAGCCATTCCATCCTTTCCTGAGCGACTCACAGTAACCACACAACCCAACCCAGAAGAGACTGAACTTCTGGGGGAACTCAAGCAGTTGTGTGTGAAAATACCACTTCTCTAGGCCATAAAAGATGTACTGATATACAACAAATTGATTAAGGAGAAGTGTTACAGGCATCCAGGAAGGCAAAAGAGAGATGCCCTAACTATCAATGTCATAGGACAACTGTCCGATCTTATGTTGGGGCAAGTAATCTGTCCAAAGTATTTGGACCCTGGGAGTCCTATAGTTGATGTCCACATCAATAGCACCATCATACCCCACACCTTGATTGATCTAGGGGCCGCCATTAATGTGATGACCAGGGACACCATGCTTAAGCCCAACCTTCAGAGTTCCTTAAGGAAGACCTCGACAGTGCTGCAATTGGCAGACCGCTCCACCGTGACTCCCGAAGGGATTGTGGAAGATGTCTTGGTCTCTGTTGACTCCTGGGAGTACCCTGCAGACTTCTTGGTCCTTCGCCAAAGGCAAAATTCACTGGATATCCCCTCATTTTGGGAAGGCCTTGGCTAGCTACTGCAGATGCTTACATCAGCTGTCGAGCAAGAAGCATGACCATAAAAAATGGGCCTATGTCCAAACAGATGGTCCTATACCCTCCTTCCCAACCTCTGCTAGAACATGACTTACCCCTCTAGTTGGAAGAAGGAGATGAGGATGAGGTATACTCTGCACCATTATGCACAGTGGAGGCCACCAGGGGAGGTCCTCAAACCGAGGATGATTTGATTGAGAACTTAATTCAAAATCCTCCCCCCGGTGCACTATCCTTGGAAGAGTTGGTGGAAGATACCCAAGCCAATGCTTTAGTGGACCTATGTGTGATTGATCTACCCACTCCCAAAGTTAAGGATGTGGAGTTTGGCCCTGAAAGAACTTTAAAGATCAACTCCTCTCTCTCTCCCTCTCAGGAAAAGGAGCTATGTAGCCTCTTGACCCGCCATTTGGAGGCTTTTTCCTGGAGCTACAAGGAAATGAAAGGGATCCATCCCTCGGTCTGTACCCATCATATTTACATTAAGGAGGACTGTAAACCAGTCAGGTAACCTCAGAGGAGAATGAATCCAACCCTTAAGGACATTGTTAAAGAAGAAGTGAAAAAATTGTTGGATGCAGGATTCATCTACCCCATCTCGGACAGCGAATGGGTTTCCCCTCTGGTGTTGGTACCCAAGAAAAATGGGAAATGGAGAATCTATGTGGACTACAGAGAACTGAAAAAATCCACCAAGAAAGACCACTTCCCTTTGCCTTTCATAGATCAAGTGTTGGATGGACTGGCAGGAAAGAAGCTTTTCTCTTTCCTAGATGGGTTCAACGGGTATAATCAGATCCAAATCAGCCCGGAGGACCAAGATAAGACCACCTTCACTTGCCCATGGGGTACCTTTGCCTACCAAGTCCTTCCCTTTGGGCTATTCAATGCCCCTGCCACTTTCCAGAGAGCTGTATTGAGCATCTTTGCTGAGCTGGTTCATGATTCAGTGGAAATCTATATGGATGACTTTACTCCTTACGAGTCTAGCTTCAAAGAAGCCTTGTCCAACCTGGGAAAAGTTTTAAGCAAGTGCATTGAGATGAACCTCAGCCCTAAAAAATTTGAATTCCTGATGGCTGAAGGGACTGTGTTAGGTCATACCATTTCTCGCCAAGGATTACAGGTGGATCCTAATAAAATTGCTATCATAAAAAAGGTTCCACCTCCTCAGAAGGTAAGAGATGTTCAGAGTTTCTTAGGCTTAGCGGGATATTATAGAAGATTCATTAAAGACTTCAGTAAGCTAGCCTCGCCATTTTTTGGCCTCTTAGGAAAAGATGTTGAGTTTAAATGGACTGACGATTGTCAGAGGGCTCTGAATGAGTTGAAGGATAAGTTAGTGTCCGCCCCAATTTTGAGAGGCCCAAACTCGGCCCTACCTTTCCACATCCACACTGATGCCTCGAACAAAGCCATAGGGGAAACCTTAGGACAAGTTGAGGAAAAACTTCCATATGCCATATACTTTGTCAACAACAACTTATCCAAGGCAGAAATGAACTATACTATAACTGAGAAGGAGTTCCTAGCCGTGGTCCATTCCCTGAACAAGTTCCGACACTACATCACTGGCTATCAAACGTTTGTACATACTGACCATGCTGCAATTATATATTTAATGAATAAACCTGATGTGAATGCTCATATTATTAGATGGTTACTTTTGTTGCAGAAGTTTGATTTAACTATCGTTGACAAACCAGGTAAATAAAATGTTGTTGCTAACTTCTTGTCTAGATTGGATTGGCCTGCAGGTGAAGAAGGAACAGTGGACGACCAGATGCCATATGAATATCTGTTTGCTATCTCAGTACTCTAGTTTTTTGATATAGCAAACTACCTGGTCTCAGCATAGTTCCCTTCGCATCTATCCTCAAAGGAGAAGAGCAAAATTGTGAGGAAGAGTGCCTCATTCACTTGGATAGGGGGAAACTTGTTCAAAATTGGCCCCGATCAGATCTTAAGGTGTTGTGTAAGGGAGGAGGAAGTCTTTGACATCCTCCTAATCTGTCACGATGGGCCCTGTGGAGGACATTTTTAAGCCAAGAGGACTGCCTTCAAAATTCTATAGGCAGGCTACTATTGGCCCACTCTTCATCAAGATGTCAGACGATATATCAGCCAATGTGACCGATGCCAGAGGATGGGGAAACCGAATCCAAGGGACGAAATGCCTCTCCAACCTCAAGTGACCCTTGAGCCATTTGAGAAGTGGGGTATGGATTTTGTGGGTCCTATCAACCCTCCTTCGAGGAAAAGGTCTTACATCATTGTGTGTACAGACTATCTGACAAAGTGGGCAAAGACCAAGGCAATCAAAGCAGTGACAGAAGAAAAGGTGACTGAGTTTCTAAGAGGAAAAATATTCTACAAATTTGGCTACCCAAGAGAGTTAGTCACCAATCAAGGAAGCCAGTTCATAGGGCTTCCACCCCATATCATCCTCAAGCAAATGGGCAGGTGGAAGTCACTAATAGAGCATTAGAAGGGATTTTGACTAAGGTGGTGAGTAGTAGCAGAAAGGATTGGGCAGATCGCCTGGTTGAGGCCACTTAGGCCTACAACACCACTTGGAAGACCACAACCAGTTTCACACCTTATGAGCTGGTCTATTTGAAGAGAGCTTTGCTGTCAATCGAGTTTGAGTACAACACATTGAGGATGGTAGCTCAGCTGGACCTAGATCTCAGCCATGCTCAACGAGAAAGGTATTGCAGTTGAATGGGTTAGATGAACACCGAATGTAGGCCCTCTTCCACTCAGAAGTGGTTCAACTTTAGAGGAAGATATGGCATGATCGACACCTTAATGACAAACAATTCCAGCCGGGAGATTGGGCGCTGCTGTATGATTCCAGACATAAGGATTTCAAAGGGAAGCTGAGGACAAGATGGCTAGGACCATATGCAGTGGAGAAGTGCAATAACAATGGTTTCGTCCTGTTGATGCCCCGAAAATCGTTACATCAACATCGGGGGATAACCACTCGGTCCAGACCTTAATACAACTCCTTTTCCATTTGGGATGGTGGCTCTGACTGGATATAATGGGACCAGTTTCCCAGTAATGAATAAAAGGGGGTGAATGAATGGTTGGTTTTCAAATAAGTGATAATAAATAGAGGAATTATTCTATGAACGAAAATGTAAATGACTATTTTATCCCGGGAAGCTTCTATTCTTTAAGTGCAACATTTAATGATCTATGTTTACTGATAGGCATATAGATGACACTATGCAATAAACAGAGACATTCATTTAAATGATAATCGCTTCGTTCAAATAGTTGAACGAAGTAATTAATAAAACAATATTACACTTCTCTTTTATATTACCGATACATGCATGATTGAGAGAATAACAAACTGTAAACATCCAATAGTGGAAAGCATAAAGTTTACTGTTAAAGCACATTCACATATTCAATAATAGCATAAATGACCAAACAACAATTCACATAAAAAGAATAAATTCAGACATAGATAATAGTACCATATGAGCTGCGAATTATTCCCTACACCAATTGCAATTTGAATTCCTTCTTCCGATTCAGAAATACTTTCAAATAAAAGGCAATAGTGCACATTCACATCAAAGCTTCATTATCAAAATTTTGAAATATTGATCCAGTCTTTATAAAAGAATATGCCTGAAGTACAGTAGTGCAACTTCAGGCTTAAGTCATATACAAAAACTTACGACCCTTTCTAAATACATGAAAGGGTCTATAAATACTAAACTAAGCTAACAAACTACAAAATTAAAATGCTACTAAATTGGTATAATTCGATCTTAAATATCTCTCCCACAGTGATCTGGAAATTGGCAGCGATGATTCATCCTTCTGGCTGTTTGCCCTTTGTCCTGAGTTTGCATATTGCCAGCATTGGCTCCACTTCTTGAGGGCGGCTGAGACGAGAATTGATTTGAGCAGCATAGGTGGCATCATGTATATTGGGAATGATACACGCGATTGCATCCGTCAGGCATTTGAGGGCGGCTCTCTGACTGTATGGTTTTACTAGGAACAACCAATAGGTGTCCGAAGTTAAACTTTTAATCCCTAAGATCAATCTCCCATTCTTTTCTAGCTCTTGGTTACATGACTGCTCCAATGTCTTGGCCGATAATAGTTGACCTGGTGTACATTGAGAAATCATGTTAGATAAATAGAAAGTATTATTGATCAAGTCAATTAAATTGCTTGTAGATAACTTGCATCTGGAAACAATTCTCTCTGCTTTCATTAATTGGGACTGCCACTCTGTGAATAGGATTTCCTTATGGGATTCTAAGATTTTGGGCAAGTTTGCTGCTTTTCCCTCGTTAGAGTCATGCCAAGTAAGAAAATCTGTCAAAGTGTCTTCGGCTTGCTCTAAATCTTGCTTGGAATCAACTGACTTATCTATTATAGATGTTGTTATGTCGCATAATGGTTCAACTTGGGCGATTTCATGACATAACAATCTTATTTGTGTTATTAATGCCTTGTTAATTTGCATTGCCTCTGCTCTGAACTCGGCAGGCTGGGGAAGACTCTTGAACCTTTCTACTTGAGCTAATAATTGAGCAATTTGCTCATCTTTTGTCTTTGCCATCTTTTCATTCATCGCCTTCAACTTTGATAATGCCTCGGATAGTTCTTTCTGTTTCCGAATTGCTCCCGAATAGATCCTCTGCTTCTCTTCATGCAACTGTTTGTTTAGCTGGTTGTTTAATTGTTGCTGTGTGGACAGTCGCTGTTGTAGCTGTTCTGACTTCTGCTACTCCGCCGATAGCTGTGCTTCTAATGAAGCGATCACTTGATCCTTTTCCTTCAACATATTGCTTACCTCCGATGCCTTATCCATGGTGGCTGCTGAATAGGCACCGGCATATTGAGATAACTTTGTAAGGTCATTGGAGGGGTCAAATTCTTCTCTCCATACCACATTTGTTGTTATTGTTTGTTCAGGGAACAGAGAAGGTTGATCAATCCTTCTCCTTTTCCGCTGTCGCTTTATTACAGCCCTGTGTTTTGGGCTATAGAAAACATCTAGTGGAGGAATGTCCTCCACTTGCAAAATTATTTGATCAGAAGGATTCTTCGGAATTATTTCGACTACTGGATTTGGGGGTGGACCGCTAGTTCCTTTGCTTGGAACCTCCTTTGATGTTGTATCTTGTGTATCGGCAGCTTTGGATGTTTCGACATCCGTTGAGGTCTCAAGATTGCCTATAATTGTGTTAAATTGTTGCCATTATTCGAGCAATCTTGGATCCACTTGAGTATCAACATTTATTTCCTTGCTGCTCTGCTCCTGCTGCCTTTTCTGTTCTTCTTCCCCTATTCTCTCCTGTTCTTTCTTTTCTGCTTCCTCTCTTTCTTTCCTCTTTGCCTCTTCTTGTTCTTTCTTCTGTGCCTCTTCCTGTTCTAACCTTCGGAGTTCCTCCTGCTCTCTTCTCTGGATTTCTTCCCAGATTGCGGATGTAGCAGGAGGTTCATTAGTAAGCTGCTTCTCAGGCTCGCTTGATTGAATCATCGGGGTAGTAGCTAACAAATCTAGAGGCAGAGTTTGCAACCTCTGTTCTCTAAGTTTGTTAAATTCTGCTAACCCGTCATCACGGTATCTCATCCTGGCTAGCTATTGTACCTGGAATATTGACTCAGCGGAGGAGAACAGGTCATCAAACTCATCTTCCTTGTGCTCAAATTTAGTAAGCTTGGCTTGATCTAGGGCATTATAGATGATTTTCTTTGGGTCAAAACGCCTATTAGGCAGAGTGGTGAGACTTAGGACGTTAATTTTTTCTGCCTCTTTCTCTGCATGTTTATAATCATGCAGAGTATAGATGCCACACCTAAGAGGAAAAGGAGGCCAAACTTGTTTTTTGAATTTCTAAGAGTTTTCGTGGCTGACGCAGTTGTAAGCTGGTATGCTATTTCGCGAGCTAATAGCTTGTCTGGTATGTACAATGGGAGGACATGAGGTCTGGCCTGACTGCCAAAAACTCTTACATAGGTGAATTTTTCTTCTCCAAACTAGGTTCCTAGAGCTGTCAAGTCAATTTCAACCTGAGAGGAGATCTTAGGGGCATGTTTATCAAAAATTGCATAGTAAAGAGGTAGCATGAATCCATTGCAGACTTGGTATAAATGGTGTTTATAATGAGCCTTCCATAGTTTCTGGAGTCCATCTCCACCCTAACACAGGAAACTCGGAATTAAAACAGAGGGTATCCAAAATATAGGCACTAAAATAAAATGGAGGGATGAATCTATTAGTAACACGGGATTTGTTTCTGAATTCAAGAATAGCCATAGCCAACTTATCTGATAATATAGTTCCCCAATCCATGATTTCACTATTACATGCCGCTTCTATCAAAGGTACCATTTCTATGGAAAATTTGGAAGAATCATGCAATCCCCATAATCGACACATCATTGCTCCAGCATAACAATACGGAGAGCATAAGGAGTCGACGGAGTACTTACCCGAAGACTCATGTTTGTGTTTCACCGGGTTCTGTCTCCATTCTCGTATAGGCGCTGACTCGGTCTCATTCTCATCTCGAAACTTCTCCAGAAATGCTTTATTGTACTTCTTCTCTGGCTCGGGAAAATGGTACATTTGTCGGAAATCGTTGGGCTGAAATGAACCAAATACTCTTCCATCAACAGTGCAGAATGTTCTGTCCATAATTGGAATTTCCTCGATTGTCCATCTCACCACATCCGTATACGGAAGAATTTGCTCTCGAGCTGCTATCCTATGAAGGTAGGAATCAGCCAAACCTTTTAAAGTAGCATCAGATTTCCGGCTTGAACCTGTTGAAGCTTGTACCGATGTTTGCTGAGATTCCTCGGCTTCTACCAGGTTATAAATATTTTGCCAAGTAGTGCTTCCAAGGCCGAGACATGTGGTATTTGAGATTAATCCCTTCTTGCTTGGTGCCAGATTGGTGGCATGCTGTCCTGTTACTATAGGAGCCGAAGGCGTTCCAGACTTCTTAGATTTCTTTCCCATCGTTACTACAGAAAAAACTCTGCGCAAGAGAAAAATAAACGTAGTGCATAGAATAGATGGCGAAAGCCAAGTATGAGGAAATTGTGTCAATCAATGAGAAATGGAAGATTTATCATAAGGCTCCCGCAGATTCAATCTCTGAAAGGATTTAGGCATGACTGCTTATTAATTGGCTGTTAAAACCTGTCAATCATTTAATTGCTCATTATATCCTTTATTTACCGAATAATGGTTTAAGCGTGGATTTGATTTTTTGGAGGTTGGACGCGAGCGAATCTCTATCGGGGAGAGAAAAGGCTTTCAATGATAATTAATATATAATATAGCGAAATCATATTGATCCTTTTTGAAAATCGCGTTTTGGGTTCATCGCAATCGGCAATTGGAGGAAGCATTGGGGCAATTTGTTTAAGCATTATAGAATCCCCGATCGCCGATAGCGATATCGCTTGACTCGCATCAGGAGTTTGAAGGAGGAGAGTTTGTTATGTTCGCGTTGCATTCCCCGATCGCCGATTGCGATATCGCATCGGAGCAAAGGGGAGGGGCCTTCTATTATTTGTTTTCCCAATATCCATTGGCTATTTTGCTTTTATCGCATCGGGGAAATTCAATGGGTCATGGTTATGCATCCTTTGTTGTTGCGATATGCGATCTTGCGATCGCTTTATCGCAATAATAAAGGATTATTCATTTTATTTTTAAGACCAATTGTTTCAAAATGTTTCAAGTTGTTTTGTTTATTTCCGAACCTTTAGAAGAGTGATGGATTAATACCAATTTAATCTAAAAAGGACCCATTTCAATTTATAATTTTCTAAAGTAAGATTTTTTGAAATGAGGGGTTGTTGTATAGCACAACACGTCCTTATCCAGACCATTGATGAAGAAGCCATCCCCATGCTCGTCAATGGGCATCGACTAAAGATCTACATGAAACCTCTTTCGAGGCAAGAGTTCATCGAAACTGTGGAAAAATCAGTGCTAGTAATAGAGAAGGGTTCTGCCTCTATTTTGGCCACACCCTGAGCATCATCATATCAAAAAACAAAAAGGTACAATAAAAAAAATCCTTGGGTGAAAACCTCTCTGAGGTGCCCAAGGCAGATGGTAGGGGTGAAAACCTCATTGAGGCGCCCCTGTTGTCTCTCTGAAAAAAGAATTTGAATAAAAAGACCCTTGGGTGAAAACCTCTCTGAGGCGCCCAAGAAAAAAAGAGAGAAAAAAAAAGAGAAAAAGAAAAAGAAAAAGAAGGAAGAAACAGAGAAAAAAACAAGTTTAATCCCTGGAAATTGTTGCAGGCTGCAGGAACACAATGTAGAAAGGAGGCCTCCCAACACAAGGACAGGGGTCCCTACCAAGTTACCAGGAATCCTCACATACACTCAGACACTCATTTTTTTCAGGATTCAGACACAATCTGGTCGTGGTTCAACCTTCTACAGGAAGCTACAGGACTTTCTACAGGAAGTTCTGTATTTCTACAGGAAAGATCCTGTAGAGCCTTTGGGCAGGCCAGAATCGATTATGGAGAGGGATTTGAAGCTTGAAGTTTGTTGAGGAGGCATGAAACCACTCTTTTCTTCCATCCTCCACTTGTTTCATCTCCTTTCACCACCATTGCCACCATCTGGTTGAATATACCTACACAGTCATACCAGAACCCTGTTTTCTCAGATAAAAATTTGTTTTTTTCAAGTGAAAAATAAATCATGCAGAGGCTCGCACGCTTTACCTGTCAAGGCACCCTCAGGACCCTTCATCTGTGAACGCAACTTTGTTTGTTTCAGCATTCACCCCAGGAGGAGAAACGACTACAGGATGTCCTACAGGAATCCTATAGCAGCTGATTCGGCTGGAGCACATACCATTGAGACACCAGTAGCTCACATCAAACGAAGCTGGTGCATGCAGTATTCACCACCAGAAAGTCGGGTCTCAGGGTCTTGTATCCAGCATCAGCTAATGGAAGAGGAGCTCCAGCACCCGTGCACGAAGCAGCAGCAAGAAAATCTAGCATTCCTCGTGCCGAAGCCTGGAAAAAATGTTCACGGCTGAACAGGTAAGTGCCTAACCTTATTCGTCGAATTGCATGAACTATACTCTAAATTTTGCACGACTGTGAGAATGGGTGGATTGAACAAGTTTGGTGGCCATTCAACTGGCCACCCACAGCCAGTCATATGGCCTCGTGGGATCCGAATAAGCTTGGCTACGCCAAAAAGATGGGCAGTTGACACGTGGGAAGTGTCCAGTCGGGGAGAATCGACAGTGTGACAGAAATGGCAGCGGTGAATGCAGAGGGAAGGATTCGGCGGTTAGAGACATGCCGATGAATGATGGTTGTGACGTCGGCCAACGGATTGGCTAGGACAGCTCACCCCCATGCCATGAATTCCGCAGCAATTCAAAATTGGCCGGTCGAATAACTCATGGTAAACTTCTGTCATTCGCACTTGCAACCGTTTTGCAGCCGAGTATGCATCTTCCTCCTCTGCAAGTTGTTAGCTCAAGCTTCTCAGTCTGTTCCAACATCCTTCCACAGCTTAGACTCATCCAGAACCATCGTAACATCCTCCAGAAGTCGGGAAAGCTTTCTACAGGCAGGTGCGCTACAGGAAACCCGACATTATAAAGGAGCTTGGACTGTTCACGTCGAGGGTGGAAATTCTCAGAGAGGTAGGCCTGAACATACTATTCCCATGCAAAGTAGTTCAAAAGGTGGTGAATTCGACGTGCTGGGGTGGAGAACAAATTTAAAAGCAGGTCTCTGTGAATCCAAAGGCAGTTTACTTATCGTTGCATGAAATTGTCTTCGTGGTTTGCATCCAAGATTTTCTCCACGAGTCCTGAGTTAAATTACTCCTGTAGAGAAGTGTGACACTGTCAAGGCTAACCAGTGGAAAAACTGTGAATTTTATATGATTATGTGTATGTTGGAAACATAGCTTGCACTCTGTTTAGAGAAATCTCAAGGCGTCCTTCTGCACACAAGCAGTCAAGTTTCAAAACAGAGGAATTAATACGAAGAGGCCTGCAGATAACATTTTTAACACTCTGAGAAGGAAACACACCTAGAATTCCCTGTCTACTCAAAGCGCAAGCAAAAACAGAGTCCTTTTCACCATGCCGGGAGTTTTTATCAGAAAGGAACCCTCAGACTCCAAGAAATTACGGGAAACCCCTGATGTGGTGGACATATTTTCCCGTGCACACTGGATGAAATTCTGTGACAAGCTTCAAGGTCACTATGATGAAACTACAGAAGAATTCCTAAGGTCCTTGAAACCGAAACCGAAGACACTAGCCACTGTCAACTTCAGAGGATTGGCCCTAAGACTCACCCCACAGCTCATTAGCAGGGTCACTGATCTACCGATAGAGGAAATTGGGCCAAAAGGCTAAAAAGGAGTTCTTATTTCCAGAGGAACAATTTTCAGAGGACAAGAATGGGGTTCGAAGAACCAGCCTACAGTCATTTTGGAGTGAAGTCAGCCTCCAAATTATGAAGTATATTACCTGTGAGGGGCGATTCAGCATCGTATATGGTTATCATTTCTGTTTACTAACAGAACTCAGGCACCAAATGGATCTGCCCTCAGAACAAAAATTGAGCATTCCCTACTTCCTCTTGCAATCCTTGATTGAGTGTGCCACAAATCTGAGGGAAGGGACACCAAACCAGCTGGCCCATCGTGGGCTTATCAAGCTCCTCGTGGAAGATGCACTCCATACTTACATTATCCCTCTCTCCTGGGAAGTTTTTTGAAATATGTCTAAGGATGATGACATCCGAATCTTGGTCGAGGAGCTCACTTCCTCCAGTAGCGAGGAGAAGGAGCACACTGAGGTAGAAAAGAAAACTAAGGGTCAAGAAACCCCGGGCAAACCACCAAAGAAGGAACAGAAAGAGACACAAGAAAAAGGCCAAGATGCTGAGGCCAAGACAGAGGGTGGTAAAATGACACAAACACCCAGGAAGAAAAGACTACAGAGCGGGGCAGAAAGGACTGAGGAAGTCGAATCAAGTGAAGGAACCCGTAAGGCAGCCACAACCAAGCTAAAGGAAAAAGCACCCCCAGCCAAGTAGGCTAAAACAGTGCCATCTGGTTCTACAGGAAGCCAGAAGGCCATTTCTACAGGAAGTCCAAAAACTGCTTCTACAGGAAGCCAGAAACTAGCCACTACAGGAAGTCTGAAGAAAGGGCAGTAGAAGGAGAAATCAACCGAGATTCTATCTAGGGAGGTAGCACCTGTGCTGGCCACCCTAAGAACATCTCCAAAGCAGAAGGAAAAGCGAAAGAGGGAGCCTCACCTGTATTTTAAGGCAAGGAGGAGTGTGAGGATTAAGACTGGCAGACCCCAGCCTCTATCAAAAGAGCCAATCACAATTATAGATACCCCTACCACACCAAAGGAGAGGTCCCCCTCCAAGGCATCCATCACTTATGAGTGGGGAATCCTGAAGACATCCACATGGAAGGAAAGGATGGAGAAATTAAACTCGGAGGCCTCTCTACAGGATGTCGAGGCTGCTCTACAGGAAAATTTGGCTAGGCTGAAAGAGACTGAACAGATGGAGGAAAGAGCAGCCAAGTCATCACAGGAGGAGGATAAGGCCGATACCATTATGGAACCAAGCCCCCATCCCAGCTTGGGCTCTTATTATAACTTCTTAGAGGCTGGCAAAATCATTCCTCAAAAATTCACAATGTATTTTCCTAGCACTAGAGGAAGAAAGAGTACGAACCCACACTTGGATGAAGATCGCTAAATCCAAGGGGGTGGCAGATATAGGCCCTCTAGAGGAAAATCTCAAGGAGACCCAAAGAGAGTTGGAAAGAGTACGACATGTGGAAAGATCCCAGCAGGCCAAGTTACGAGAAGAGAATGAGGTGCTTAGACAGTAGCTACAGCTACAAGGATATAGGAAAGAAGATGACACAGCAGCCAAGGACACCACAGAAGAGCCTCAAGGAAAAAAAGGAATGCAAGCTTATCTTGAGGAACTAAACCGGCAACTACAGGAAAGGGAATTGCAAGCAGGCCTAGAGATACAATCTCTAAAACAGTAGATACAAGAAAAGGAGGCACAACTGGCCTGCATGGCTAGTTGGGCAATGGAAGCTCTGCAATGTAGGTAGCTGGCCAAATCCTATGGCCTATACCTCAGGGATCAGTGGCTGCAATTCTAAAGAAACACGTTGGCACAGAGGGGTATCTCCCAAATCCAAAACCCTCAACAGTTCATGGATTTATGTAATAGAAGTTCATCGGAAGACAAGGCCAAGCTATCAGAGTTCTACCTTCATAATTTGGCCCTTCCAAACATAACCTCGTATGACCCCAACATAGTAGTAGGGGACATGCAGCTGATGGCAATGACCTCGTGGCTAAACCATGAAGAAAAGAGAGTGGCAGAGGTCAGAAATGTCATGGGCCGAGAACTATAGCAACCACTTCTGATTAGAGCAGAGCCAGGGGACCCCACAACATTGATATCCGCCCACTAGCACCTAGCAACCAACTCTTAGGCTCTGTTAGAGTACATGGATTGGCAGGCTCAGGCCATAGCACACTTTGAGGATATGGAGAGACTATCGGGGGACAATTGTGTTCATGCTTGCACCTGTAGGTGGAACACATTGTCCCACAACCTCAAAATCAGGGAATACCACACTCCAACTAGAATGAGGGAGGCCTTGGCATGAGTGCCTCTCTACAAAAAGTCTATGCATAACCTCCAGGCTAGCTGGATAGGCCTCAAGTTAAGTCCACCTTTGCTTTTGGGATTGTTAGAAGGAGGCACAGAGGAAGAAGAGCATAAGCAGTGGGAAGAGGTGGAAAGGAAGGTTGGATTCCATCACAGTGAAGAGGATACTACTTCAGAAGCCTGGGATGTGAGGGAGGCGATCAAAGCAATTAAGGACGAGGAGCTGGACTAGTTGCTCAGAGGATGAGCAACCCATTTAGCAGGGGGGTGAAGATGAGCCCCAAATTGGGTAACTTATTGGGCTCATTTTTCCTAATTATCCTTATTCAGTCCTTGTTCAATCCTCCATTTTCCATAGCTTATGCATTATTTTTTAGTATGTTTATGTCATTTGTACGAATAAGGGTGGTCACTTGTCCTGGGTGGTTAACACGTGCTTATTTCAGGTTTTTTGACACATGTTGGAGCAAAACCGAACAATCATGGGCTAGATGGCAGCCAAGCTTGAGGTGAGGATTCATAGGGGGGTTGTCTATGACATTAAATAGCCCTTCCTCGGGATCTTCACCCCCAACTCCGAGCTCAAAGGCCACCAAAAACGGATCTTGAAGGCATCCAAGCAGATTTTGGAGAAGGGACTATCTACTAACAGTTTGGACAACCAAGTCCCCTAGATTTAGGAGGCTAGCTAGGGCGCTCGTGGTGTATAAATGTTAAGGCCTCAGCCTTCGTAAGGGACTTTTGAAACCATTTCATAAAATTTGCACTACAGTGTTGTCACCTTCAGCTTGTTCTCTTGTAGCCATTTTGGCATTACTTTTGACTGATAACTATTTTTTGATAATGATAAGCAGTCTTATTTTATATCAACTCTGAGCTTTCCATAGGAGCCATAGCTCTCAGGGTTGGGCCCAACCTGAGAGCCTAGGGCCTCCCTTCTGTACATTTATCTTTCCTTTATGCATCATTGTTTTCCTTTTTATGCATTTGCAAACGTATTTCTGTTAGGCAGATTGAGTTGTGTTGATTAACTAAGTCACTGTTTATGAATAGAATTGCTTCAGATGTTTAGAATAGATTGGTAGGATAATAACATGAAAAAAGCTCCAAAAAAGGGTCAACAACACTGTTTGTTTCACCTCTTCCTCATTGGATCAGGGGTTGGAATTGAAGCAGTCGTGCTGTCCCAAACAAAAACACTAGTTTGCCTTGCCATGCAATCATTAGTGTGCTGTTTTCATTTGCAGAAGTTGGTCATGCGTTCAGATCTCTGAAATGTCTCATTGCATAGTTGATATATATGGTTCTCCTTTAAATAAAGATGTTGGTTGTTCACTTTATTGTTAACTAGATTAGATTAGCTAGGACTTTGATTACTTGCAAGACTTTGTTGATTCAGTTGAATGTACACAGGCAGAGCATCTCTACCACTCTTTCATCCACCTAAACTTCATTAGAACCATCTGTTCCATCTCCTAGCTAGGTTCCTCGTCTCACATCTAGCCTCTTGCCCACGTAACCCTACCCTTTTTGTGTAACCATTATTTCATCCTTCTTTGAGCCAATTCAGCTATATACACCTCCTCACCACTCCATCCACCAGTCCCTAGGCCACTTCATACCGCTATCCTACCTCCATATCCATTCATGCATCTTCCCTCACTCACCCATCCTCCAAAATCTAATTTTTAAACATCCTGTAGAAATTTCTGAACATCCTGTAGAAATTCCTGAACATCCTATAGAACCCCTACAGACTTCTTGTAGAAGCTCACAAATGAGGTTTCTTGATATCCAAAATTTTTAAAACTCTCTAGAAGGGTGTTAAGGACTCCTTAGACCCTCCCTGAACCTTCCTGACCTCTTCCAAGCGTTTCTCCTCCTTGATCCACCCCTGCACAGTCAAGAACAGTGAAAGCATATGCCTGATGAAACTGACGAGTTAATCAAAAATAAAAAAAGATGTTTTCTTTAGATAGAGGTAGTCTAGACACATGTATTTTACCTTCATATAAGTAATGGCATCTCTTTCAGTAGTTTTCATTCTCTTCTTTGCATCAGTAGGACTAGCTGGTAGAATTAGGGTTTACTAGGGTTTGCTCTTTCCTTCAATTTTTCAATCTCTTTTCGCAAATAGATTAGCTTCCTTCGAGTTAGCTTTCATCCATCAATTAAAAAGCTTCTTCTAAGAGCTCATAGAATTTGGCTTAAGCTCCTAGCAGACTTGTGCCAACTGACCAAGTGACAGCTGCGACAAGAGCTAGTACTTGTGCATACAGCGCCGTCGCTTCCAAGTTTGTTACGAACTACCGGGTTGATAAAAGTAAAGAAGGGAGTCCCAAGAGTTACAACATTATTTTTGCAATACTGGAGCCCATCACTAGCCACCACATCTTGTGTCTCTTTTCTTGGCTTGTTTTCTGTTGATCGTTTAATGTTCTATCTATGCTTTACTTAATATGTGATTACTAATATATGGCTAATAAGAAGAAAAGAAATAAACTACTCTAAGCATAGAAAATACCATATTTTAACATGGTATCGAAGCTAAGGTGAAGACAAAGCCAAAGAAAGAGAAAGAGAAATCACCAAAGAGAAGGTTGGGAAGGCTATCCTAAAAACGTCATGGGGTCCTCAACACTCTTCCCCACCGAAGACAAGCTCCGTGAGAAGTTTGACTATCACGAATGGATGATGTCTCCCAATCTGACTTTAGAAGATCAGGAAGTGTTGGACCATGTGAGAGGCAATATTTTTGTGCCTCCAAATGCATCTGCTGTTGCCAAAAGCAAGTGGTCCGAGGGAGAAGTCAAAGCAAGGAAGATCATCCAGGACTCTATCAAAAAGCTCCCGGTGGCCTATGTTTCTGAGCTAACAACCTCCAAGGAAATCTACGATAGATTGGTGAGTTTATTTAATGTTAATGATTCAAACCAAGTTCTGTTCCTTGGAAATAAGCTGAAGGAAATTAAGAAGGGAAAAGATGAGAGTATGCAATCATATTTCTTAAGGATCACCAAGATCAAGAATGATCTGCTATCTATTGGGGAAGTAGTTCCTGACAGGGAAATGACTATCAAAACTTTTGGAGGACTGCCACTTGAATGGTATATATTCAGGACTACTCTTCTCAACAATAATGTCATCCCAAGATTTGAGGAATTGATGGTTATATGTATTCAAGAAGAGACAAGGATGGAAGAGCAAGAAATACCCGCACTTAAAGGCCACCCCTCTACCTTTTCTTCTTATGATAAAAGAAGGAACAATTCTGGGACTAAATCTAAAGGAAAGGATGGAACAAAGGGTGGAAGAAAAGGTCAATGTTACAATTGCATCAAAATGGGCCACTATGCGAGGGAGTTGTTATAGACATATTTTGGCACTGCAACCCAATCTTATATGTCAATAAACTAAGGGCTCTTTAACCCCTAAAAGTGTTGTTTCATACCCTAAAGGATCATGGTCAACTGATTACATCATTCCCCAGAAGTTCCACTTGAAAAACTTCTTAGAAATGGCTAAAACAGGACCATACTGACTGCTCCACTGTCAACGTGTGATGCATACTTACTGCTACACTAGCCAGGTGCAACGCATACTGAAGAGGCCTTCTGTAGGGTGCGATAAGAGAGGATGGACAAATGTCCGAGACAGTTTGCTAAGTGGATGCTCATGGAATCTTCTAGACACTTCTCCTATGACACTTGCCTCTCTAAATTTACCAGGGATGAGTAAGAGATCCAAGAAATATCCAAGTGGAAGCAAGAACAACAAGTGGAATGACACTAATCAAAAACCCAGAGATGACTCACACCCTTATAGACATCTATAAATGGATCCCTCATCTGAGAGATCTAGAGGCTGGAATTTCGTAATTTGTAAGGAAGTATTGATAGTTTGTCTTTGAGAAGGAGCATTGTATTGTTGGGTGATCTTGCTTTTCATGAGTTGAAGAGGGATTTGATGCTAGGAGGATGATGCTGGATCAGACAACTAGGTTGTAATTCTCCCTTCTATTTTAATAAAGTTCTTTGAGTTTTCCTCCATACAATCATGTATTTTTGAATCTTGTTATTTTTGAATGCCATTGTATGTTCAATGTATTTCTGATTCTACATTGTTTATGATATAACAGATCAAGATGCTTTGATGGTGTTTTGTTACTTTGTCTCTACAGGTATTCTTTAAGCGGGATAAGTAGGAGAGGAGTTGTAGGCTCTATTAAGGGGAAGAGAAATCAAGCAAGGAGTCAAGAAAAAGACTCAGGTTGGTTCCTTTGCCTCTCTCTTATCTATCATACAAAGGAAATCACAAGTTTCTTTGATTGTTTTTTTCTAGGATAGCTGCCAATCCTAGACGGCTAGCAGATCGAAAAGACACTAGTTTTCCCGGAAACAAAATGGCAACTCCAACAGGGAATGAATAGATTGTTTGTTTGTTGTTGTTGTTTTCTTTATAAACTATAGATGGAGCCTGAAGTTAGCCAGATAGCCTTCGAACTGCTCTTGCTCTACAATTGCAAAGTAGATGAATGCTGCTTCAATCAATCTCTAGTTTAGATTATGATTTTAACATCTGACTTACAAGCATTCTAGATTCCCTTTTGGTAGCTCAGTAACCTCCCAAGATTATACCCCTGTACTTTTCTCTTTACTGTCCATAATAGCTCAGCTTAACTCACTGAAATCAGCTGCAAATTTGAGCCAAAACCCATCTCAGTTGTGCTCCCTGGCCCATTGCACTGTTTTTCACTATCAACCAATATGCATCACACTTCCTGAGTGTAACATGCATGATTCCTACTTGTTTCTGTGAAGCATAGGTGCGATGATTGAGTGATCCTATTTCCCTTCTGGAAATTTGGGGTTTTTGTCCTTGTTTTCAACTCTGTTTAGTTGTTTTGCTGCTTATGAACAGTACCTCATTGCTGAAGCCTGCTTGCTTTACATAGTTCAGTCTCCATTGATTAAGATTAGTAAATGTTTTTATGTATTTGTCCATCATTCACAATCCTTTGTCGAAAAGTTTCTTAAATCGATTTGTTGTTTTGGTGCAAAAAGTGTTGTAACTGTCGTTTTGTGTCCAAAATAGAAGTGTCATTGAGTCTTCTTTCTCTGGATAGTCGATTGAACTTTTTGTCATGCGATTGGTTTGATTTTTTGATATTTGAAGTTTTGAAAGCATTTTCTATTCAAAATTGAAAAGTTCCATTTAGTCTTCCTTTCCATTTTGAAAAAAAATTGTCGAAATGTCGCTTTGAGTAAAAATATTTCAGATCTTTTCTCTACTTAGTTTTCCTTTTTGGCATTTCTCACGTTAAGGGAACGAAAAAAAATACATGCATTTGCATTTGCATTTAGACTGTGTGCGAAAAATGATTTAGGAAAAGTGCATTTAGTGTGTGCTCTTTTCTCTTTGTTTGGAAGAATTGTAATCTTCTTTCCTTAGTAGCTAGGATTTTCATTACTAAAAATAAACAACAATTGTTTATCATTGTAGATTGCATTTTTGGGAATTTTACATCTACATCATGCGGTGAACCATTGAAAGTAAAAATTCTAAGGAAGATCAACTCTAAAATAAATTTCAATGAACTTAACAACGCTTTGGAACCTAACACAACATGTCTAGAGGTCTAGGCTAGGTACGTGTTCTGGCGTCGTAAAATCTAGTAACTATCGTTTTCATTGAAGGTTGGGTGATTCCTCTTCTTTGATATGACAAGAGCTAGCATGAACTTGTGCTCCCCATACCGTCAAGTATATATTGGGAGACCACAATAGGCTTATATCCTTTATCCATTGGAAGCCGTGTCTGCCGCCCTATCGATCGCAATGCACTGAACACAACATTCGGGAAGATTGACTGTCATACATAAGTCCTTGGTAATTTCTCTTTAATTTATCACCAAGGTGTATATTGCAGTTTTG
>APFE030833696.1:48328-59335 GCA_000404065.3 Pinus taeda
CTCTCCTTCTCCTAATTTGAGCTTTGATCTAGTGAGCATTCACAGCTAAACCAACACAAGCTTGTCTAACCTTATAGCTTAGAGCTCTGATACCACTTGATCTAATAATCACCCTATGAGTGCCATCAGTTAAAGATTTATTAAACAAAAGGTATTACAGACTCATGTGATGGTGTATGTGTGTGTTCTATGTTATTGAAACAACGGATCGTTCAAATTGCCAATACACAGACATTTAAATGGAAAGACAACAGAAAAATGCAGTAAGCAACACAAAGACACAAACAGTTTTTAATAAGGAGTTCACCCTATTCTCCAGGGCTATGTCTCTGGTCCAACTTCAGTGGTGGCCTTGTTTTATTGTGTCTTTCAGCAGAGATATTACAACACAGGGACTCACTATGAGTTCTCCTAAAGCAGATTTTGCTTGGCAGGGTGGTTCTTGGATTCCCCAAGCCACTCAGAGTACACAGACTCTTGTTCTTCCTACCAGCTCGGTGACCCTTGGTCCCCAATGGAAAGAGCCAACTGTGATGCTCAACCCTGACAGATTCCTCTATGGGAAGGCTTGAATCTTCAAGCTCTCTGGTGCTTGATGTTGCCTATGGTCAGCTCGGCCCTCTGCCTCCTCTACTTGGCTTTACTGTTCTCTATGTTTAGTCCTCCTCTCAGGGTTCACTATTCACTGTCTCTCTCTCGGTCTCTAGTCTGCCTTTTTTCCTCTTTAAATGCGACTGTCTCTGTTCATGGCTTTAGCCATTCGATCCTTATGCCTGTTCATTTCCTCTCCCACCTGCGTCAATTCACCTACTACAGCTGTGCTTGGAGTTCCCTGTTCTGCATCAACATGAATGCTCAGGAAGTGGCCACGTGTTCCCATTAGAATATCGCCAGCCTGCTCATCGATTCGTTTTGTCGGTTATGTCATGGATACGCTCTTTCTCCACCGTGGCAGTCAAACAGATTCCAAATCTCTTTAAATCGCGGCTTAATTCCTGTTGGTTCTGCTTCTTTTCATCGGGCGCAATCTCAGCCATCCGATTTGTGCTCCTCCAGATCCAACGTCATAGGCACATCGAACGCAGTTGACTTGCTCGATCGATAATGCGCGATCACGGTGGTTTTTCTCTCACCTTCACTGCCATGCATCGATCGCTGAGTGTGATCGCTCCACTTTCTCCAAAACATCTTACCGTTCAAGGGCACCCCGATCAAACCATCGGTTTCTAGGCCGTGGGTCCCACCGTCGTACATAGCGCTTTTTACTTTTTCTGCCTGCGGTCCTTTGGCTCCCAACGTGATCGAGTGCTTAAGGCTCCCCATTTCGGCCTTGTTCGCCCAACAACGCTAATTGTGCATCAAAAGTCACCTCTTTTTCCCATTCCAGGGCTCCCAGGGGCTATTTCGGCCTCCTGTGCAGTCTCCATGGGCCTCGGTTAGCGCGCTTTGACCGAGGTCCTCGTCGTTCCACGCCAACTACCATGGCCACTGGTTCAGGGTGTTTTTGCTTGCTGTTTTGGAATTTTCAAGGATTTGTTCAACTCGATACAGTCGAGGTTCTTGACAGTCTTTTGTTGATCTGATTCGGATCAATTTGTTAGGTACGCTGACGGAGCTAGTCGTAGTACGCAGAACCTATCTTTTGCAGCCTAGGCTCCAAGCGGTGAGTTAGTAAGTTTCAGGGGGATATGTATTGGTTGATTGACGAACAACATCATTGAGTATAACGCTTTGATTGAACTTCTCTATGATACCATTTTGCATTGCATAAGCCGAATCATTGTCAGGCTAGATTCACAACTCGTCATTCTACAACTTACTGGTGTTTATTCCGTTTGGAACCCAGCTATTTATCGTATGTTCCTAAGAGTCAGGATTTTGGAAAGACAGTTTGATTCCATTCAATATCAACACATTTCCAGAAACTTAAACACATTAACTGATTCATTAGCAAACTAAGTGTTAGTAGACATTTGTAGCATTTGTAAAGAAAGAATTTTACATTAACATTTGCATTAGGATTGCATAACTTAACCAAGATAAAACTCCAAAAATTTAAAATATATAACTGTTTATATATTTTAAAGCCCGCTAACTCAAACTTTGTATATAAAACAAATAAGTCGTTTTCACTGTTTTATCTTGCAAACCTATATGCCCATGCAAAAATGTTGAGGTCAACCAGTTTGAGCTTTCAGCCACCAACCTGCTCCAAACTCCGTAGCCAACACAGCCCAGAGCTCTCCAGCCACACCCAGTACCTGCATTTCGTCACACGTCTGCCAAAAAATAGGTATTCATCCAATTTCTTGAAGAAAAACCTACAAGTACTTGTTTTCCACTGTAAATTGATGAAAAACCCAAATTCATAATAATTCAGTTATTGCTTTTGTCATTTAAGTTCCCCAGACCCTCTGCTTTGCCCATTTCACAAAGAAAATTGCAGTTCCCTTTATGAATCCACAAGAACCAGAAATGGAAACCCCGGTAGCTTTGAATGTTGCACCTATTAATGCTCCTCATCAAGATTTAGACTATCTGCCTCTCGCAGATAAGGACTTTCAGATAAAAGACTTAACCATTGACAAAAATCACCTCAAATTCTTTTGCCAATGTAGGGATAACTACTTGAATGGTTGTGATATCATAAGACTGTGGGAATCCAATCTTCCCATATACTTTCTTCCCTCTGTCCATGTTTTCCCTGACATAATCTATCATTGCCATGCCAATTATGACCCCAACCACAGAGCAGTTATGTCTCCCAACCAAACAGTCCATTTCCCAATAACTGCTAAGTCAATCAATGAGATGCTGTGATTTCACTCCAGCCAGGCCCTCACCTCCATTTCCATTGGACATTTACTTGAGCACTCAGCTAAATTGTCCCAATCTGAACTTGATCGCCTCTGCCAGACCTTCATACTAAATAAATATCGAACCAAGGACCCACCTCCTTATATGCAAGTTCTTTTCACTGATATAGGTAAAATCATAGTTGATATAATATCTGCAGTCATGGGATTCAACACTAGTGAGTATGTAAATGAACTGACCCTAGTGTTGATGTCTATCTTTACTGTTGGATAACCCCATGCTATCAAGTATGACTATGCCTCATTCATTGCTGACAAAATTCATGACGAATTCATAAGACTGGAGAATGAAAGGCTCTTCAAGTTTTCCACCTTTATATGTCACCTCATTCTCTACTACCAATTAGACAAATTTTCATTTTCTATCATGAAACTGGATATTAAGGGTAATCCAAGGTCTGTCATCTTTTGGACCTCCATCTTCCATGAATCTTATGACAACCCTTATTCCTACAATGAGTTTATTGATCAGTTTGTACACCCAGAAACTACTTTGTTGACAGGAGTTTCACCTCCCAGAATCAGTGATGATATCAAGAAGATCCTCCAGTTCTCTAAACAATACAGATTGGGTGAGTGGTATTTATACCAGAACCATACAGAAATTAGAGTATATGGATGTGAGCTTTCCCCATTCAAGCTACCCAAACATGTTCCAATGAGACTGTTTGCATTAGAATATTATAGACAAAAGATAAATTCAGACTTGATTCATTTTTACAAAGCCAAAAAGAAAGCACAACTTAGAATCAAGAGTTAGTTAGACCTTTACATCTGCAACACTAGGGAAGTATGGAAAGAAGCAAAGAAAATTCTAGAAGATCAAATTAAACTACACAAAAGTTTTAGTTGGTTTCCTTATGATCCCCATCGCTTCATCTGTGATAGAAGGACAAAAAATAGACTATCACCTTACATACATCACAGAATTCCAAAGATTGAACAATTTGCCAATATGGATGACTAGAGGGAAGGTACCTTAGTGGAAACTAATGCTGAACAGGTCAATATAGAAAACGTGATGAAGGATCTTGAAAACACACTTGACCTGAATTCTTTTAAACGGGTATAGTTTGAAACATCTCAAAAGTTAGCATCAGAGATCAGTGCCTCTACAGCTGAAACCTCCTAGAAGCACTCACAGGACACCAACACACCACTTACAGGGACATCCAAGGGAAAGGGACTAGAGACTAGCACCCAAGCAACAGAATAATCAATCAAGTCTAAGCAGCCTGAAACTTCTCAAGAGTAGGCTCAAACACAGGCTCATCGAGCTCAAGGTAATGTAGAAGAGCCTCCAATTTTACAAACTCCTCTGAATGAGGACAGGAACAAAAAGAGAGACATGGAAGTAGTTACCCCTACCAGTAGCCTATCAAACCAGCCTAGTGCTAAAAGGCACAGGTTAAATTCTTATTAAGAAGAAATGCTAGATATTTTGTAATTTATCCTTGGTAAACAAGTAAATTAGCATTATTTACTACAGTCAATGAGGGTAAAAGAGGATGAAAAAGGAACAAACAGGTAAAGAGTATCACAACAAGTCAAAGTGTATCAAGGAGAAAGTGAAAAGTAGAACAACCAGCACGAATCTACAAGGAAGACAGCATGATGCCTCATCTTGGGGCCCGCCTCTAGCTCATTCACAAAAACAGGGACAACATGCCATCAGTTTACTTTATCTTCTATCTACGAGACTATTTGTCTCTATTTTCATGTAACTAATAGTTAGTCACCCTAGAATATATCTCTCTTTGTTATGAGATATTTTATTGTAAAATTTTTGTATAAATACTCCCTAATTCAGAGTATTGAGGGTGGATTCTGAGACATTGCTGTAAAATTGATTACTTTGGAATAAATTGTTGTTGGACCAAATCTTGCATGGCTAGCTGGATGTAGAATTGATACAAAGGATTTTTCACAGGATTCAAGTGCAATACATCGTACAAATAAGTATGTTATAACTCGTGTTATTGTTTTCTTGTTTAATATCTAAATTATGTTCCATATCTAAATATTAAAACAAAAAAGCATAATTCAAAAGGTGCTTAAGTGGAATCTGTTTTCAATCATTTTTATTCTTAATGTTTTCCTCTAAACCATGATAGGCAAGGAAATCTTAGTTTCTACTGCTTCTTAGTTGATCATTTCAATCATTAGTAAAAAATCCTTAATTTCGTTTTACTGGTGATCATCCAAATTCCCTCTCCTCAAGACATGTGGAAGCATCCTTAATTGCCCTTCTTCCCTTTTGAGCCCATCTCATCCTTCAAGTTATCATTTGCATCCTGTTTAGCTATCTTGCCTTGTGAAGCCATCTTTTGCTGAGAAAAAAAATCCAATTGAGCCATCTTCTTTGACTCCATTAGCCCAATGGCCTGAAATATGCATTTCTACTCATCTGCTATTGAATTTCACCACCAAACCTAATCAAAATCTCAAAGCTTTCATAACTAGCCTAAAACCTTATAAAACAAAACTAATCCTTAAACAAAGAGACCTCTCTAAGTACAGATTGGCTACATTATGTACCCAAAAGTTGGTTTGTGGTTACCTCGGACCCCTTTCCTCTTCTTACAACTTCTAGGAAAATCTGAGTGATAACATAGTGGCGACTCCACTGGGGAACAAAATTTTTGTTGTTATTGTTGTTTACTTTATAAAATACAGACGGAGCTTGAAGTTAGCCAGGTATTCTTCGAACTGCTCTTTTTTCTGCAAGTGCATAAGTAGATGAATGCTGCTTTAGTGAATCTTTAGTTTAGTTTATGAACTGAAAATGAACCAGTTCCTCAGTCAAACAAATCTTTAGGAATGTTTAAATTCAAATCTAAAGCATCTTAAAGAAATCACAAAAGTTGTTGTTGATATTGATTTAGAAAATCAAAACCAAGAAATCTAGCTTCAAAAAGGACTCTTTACACTAGGTCAAATCCTTATCCAAATCCACCACTAGTGTTTGAGAACCCTAATCTGATCCCTAGAATTCTTAGGACACAGGAAAGTCAAGAAAGTAATGCTAGTTCTCGGCCCATCTACAAATCAATATCCTTCCCTGTTAGGTGGATTTATCTTGAGGACGAACCCTTTGATGAGAAATTTGAGACCTCTTTATTTAAAACATCTTCTGACTCTAAATTGATTGACTTGGTCCCAGGCCCAGTGTTTATTAAAGAGTTACAGTTTGAAGCTATCAGTTCCTCAATTGACAGACATTTACAGAGTTCAATACAATTTGAGCTTACTTCTGAAGGGACACCTAATCCCTCTATAATCACTGCTACTTCTGCAAGTTCCTCACCATTCCCTCATACATCTCAACCCCAAACCACCCCACCACAGACCCCTCCTTCTACCCCTCCATCCACAACTCAAATTCCCATTGTTACCCTTACCCCAGTTGTTGTTCCATCATTACCTATAGCCATGGCAAACAGGTATACCCCCTAGTTCTACCAGTGAATTTAGGTGCCATGCCTCAAGACTGCCAAAGTAAAGTCACTCCATTCGATGGTACTAGTACCTACACAGCTCAACAACATACCAAAAAGATGACTGACTACTTTGAAATCTATGAGATAGATATTGATGATGTAAGAATGAGGATATTTGTTCAGAGTCTAATTGGGGAAGTCAAACCCTGGTTTAGAGCTCTAAGAGTAAACAACATAGATAGCCTAGAAACCCTTTATACACAATTCTTGAATCGTTGGGAGAAGAAGAAAGATCCTTTGCAGATCTTATCAGAGTATGAGAACCTTAAGAGAGGAAGAAACTGTACAGGATTACTGCACTAGGTTCAATACTGTCTACAATGCAATTCCTCAAAACCTCAAACCCCCACCTGATTTGGCCCTAATCAAATTCCCTGATGGATTTGATTATGATATGGATTTTCAGCTAAGAGAACGAGCCCCTAGAACTTTGGAAGAGATGCAAAGTATAGCTATCAGCGTTGAAGCCAACCTGATGTCTAAACGAGCCAAGGTTACCAATAAAAGAAGGATACTAGTGAAAGAAGAAACTTCACTTGTTGAATAGAAACTGGATGCTATAATTAAAGGTATGGAAAGGCTAGGAGACAGAGTGGAAATGATAGAAAGAAAATCCCCTTGGGATGGTCAGTCAACCAACACATGGAGGAATCCTAATTTCCAAAAAAAAAACCAGAACCCTAGAAAGATTGGTCTAGATCAAAACATTAGACTCCCTTTCTAGGAGAATTATGTAGAAGCTTCCAGCTCTAAGGGTCCCTAAGAAGATAATCAGATAAATCCTATGGGACTTAACAATGAAGGAGAAGTTTTCCTAACCCAATATGATCAAGAGGTTCACATTCTCAAACAATTTCAAACTCAGTTAGGAGAATCGTTTGATTTTAGGTAGGGATATGACACAGCTATCTATGAAGTTCACAAGCAGTATAACTTAAGAAGTAGAATAATTGATGTTCTTGAAGCCAAAAAATAGAAAGCTCCAAAACAACCTATCAAAGGTAAAGAAACTACTACCCCTGTACAAATTTTGTCTAGATCAAACAATAAACCCCCTAATTTAATAACAGTAGATGTGTTTGACAATCAAGAAAATAATAGAGACTCTTCCACTCCCCTTCTTTCTAAGGGAACTGTGGAAGAAACTCAAAAAGATAATTTAGGAGAAATTGTAAATCTTAACCCCACTCCTGAAAAGGGGAAAAATATAGGAAACAAAGAAAACAGAGAGAATCCCATTGTTCGAAACATAAAATCCCAAACAGAAAAACCCTTCTATCTGGAAACTGAAGTAGGAAAATTAAAGATTGTTGTTCCATTGTCTGAACTAGCCAAACATGATGCCTACTGAAGTCAAATCAACATATCACTTAAAATCACTGGAACTGAAGACTCTATTAATGTTTTTGATGATCAACTAGAATTAATATTTGGACCTGAAGTCAATGGGAAACATTTATACGGAAGTGTTCCTCCCTTCTATGTGAGCTTGAATATACATGATAAAATCCTTCACAATGCCATGTTTGACTCTGGAGAATCTCATAACCTAATGCCCAAGTCTGTTATGGAGAAATTAGACTTAGACATCACTTAACCATATAAAAACCTCTTTTCTTTTGATTCTAGTCAGGTGAGATGTTTAGGGTTGATAAAAGACTTGTGTGTTTCTTTCGTTCAATACCCTGCAAAAACAATCCTAATGGATATAGTAGTAGCAGATATACCACCAAAATATGGAATTTTATTATTCAGGTCTTGGGGTGCTAAGCTTCAGGGATGACTTCAACTAGACATGTCTCATGCTACTATCTCGATTTTCGGCCAACCTAAGAGGCTATAAAGAGAAACCTTGATGAAATACGTAGTAAATAGTCAGGAAAAGCCACAAAATTTCCCTATCTACTCAGTACACTCTAATATGGATTCATTTATTATGTACAATGCTGAAACCAATCCTACCAACACTGAATAAGTTTTAGCAGCAGAACCAAAAGAAATTAAAAAAGGAAAATCAAGTCTTCAGATTCAGGAAAGTTCAAACACCAATGACAATTTAGACAACGAAGGAAAATCAGATGAAAATAAAAATCAAAATCCCCTTATTAAACAAATTCCCACCACCCCTGACACTAATTATGTGCATGAATTTTTTTTGGCATTTAGAATTTTATGGCTCAGACAACAAATTATGGGCAGGCGCAGGAGTTTGGGTGCACAACTTAGAAAACGACCATGCTGAAGGCCATGCCTACAGGTTAAATTTTAAGTGCACCAATAATATGGCAAAGTATGAAGCTCTTTTGCTAGGACTTAAACTTGTCAAAAGAGTAGGATCAATTACTGTTTCTGTTATAGGTGATTCAGAATTAATCATTAAACATATCAAAAGGAAGTATTTGACTAGTGATCCCAGATTAGGATACTACAGAGGAACAGTCATAGAGATTCTTAATATTTTTCTGGAAACAAAGCTTGTTGTAGTGCCTAGAAAACACAACTTACATGCTCACAGTCTGGCCATGTTTTCCAACACCTGCAAATTACCTTTCGAACCTAATCATCAATTTACTGCTGAAATTAGGCATAGACCAGCTATCCCTGACAATATGAAGAACTGGAAAGTTTTCGAAAGTGATGAGCATATTAATAATTTTTTAACTTTAGATAAATAATTTTCTCACAGTCACATAGATGTTGACACAGACAGTAACTCTAAACAAATAGATGAGGTAGATACCAACATTTTGGAAAAAAATTCAATTCAAATGTTTCATCCTACAAAATTCACTAGAAAATAAGTTCAAGACCTAAAACAAATGGACCATGATGAGATAATTGAAGAAGAAACAGAGGTCATTCATCTAAAAGATAATCATCTGCCTAAAGGATTAACTCCTCTAGAAGACCTCTTTGATTCCAATGATATTCCTAAGAAGCCAAAGATGGAATGATTAAAGGCAGATATTGATGAATATAATTTAGGAATGAAAGGCAATCCAAAAATGATAAAACTATCAAAGTCTTTACCACCTGATCAGAAGATAAAATATTATGAACTTATGAGAGAATTCCAGGATGTTTTTTCCTGGAGTTATGAGGATTTGAAATCATATGACACCTCAATAATTTAGCATACTATACCTCTGAAAGAAAACCAGAAGCCCTTCAAACAAAAACTCATGAGAATCAACCCTCTATTACTACCATTGATTGAAAAAGAAATTAAATGTATGTATGAAGGAGGGATTATTGCACCTATAAGATTTTCAGAGTGGGTATCTAACTTAGTAGCTACTAGGAAGAAAACAGGGGAAATAAGATTATGCGTAGATATGAGAAATGTGAATAAGGTATCCCTTAAAGATAACTATCCTTTACCCAATATGGATCATATTTTGTAAAGGGTAGTAGGCTCTTCTAGGATTTCGCTTTTAGATGGATTTTCAGGATATAACCAGATTCTGGTTCATCTTGATGACCAAGAAAAAACTTCCTTCACAACACCATGGGGCACATTTATGTATATCAAAATGCCATTTGGACTTAAAAATGCAGGGGCTACTTTCCAAAGGGCAATGGACATTGCATTTACTAAAGAGATTCATGATTTTCTTGTTATATATCTGGATGACATAACTATTTTTTCTAAATCAGATCAGCAGCATTTGGACCATCTCAGACAAGTATTCTTAAAATGCAGAAAATATGGTATTTCGTTAAATCCAAAGAAATCCTTGTTTGGCCTGGAAGAAGCTAAAATTTTAGGTCATATCATTTCAAAAAATGGCATTCGAATTGACCCTACTAGGATAAAAGAAATTTTACAGATACCTCATCCGAGAAATATCAAAGAACTTCAAGCTTTCTTAGGGAAGATAAACTTTTTGAGAAGATTCATATCTAACCTAGCAGAACTCATTAGATTACTTAATAATATGTTAAAAAGGGATTCAAGTATAAAATGGATAGTAGAAGCAAAAAAAACATTTGAAGAAATAAAAATGGATTTAACCACAACATTGGTCCTTACAAGTCCCCAATTTGATAGAGACTTCATAATTTTTTCTTTTGCCTCAGAGTATACTATAGCAGCTATTTTATTACAAAAAGATGACCAAGGATGTGAAAAACCTATCGCCTTCTTTAGTAAAGCACTCAGAGATGCATCACTGAAATACAAGATCATGGAAAAACAAGTGTTACACAGTAAAATGTCACCGCCATCATGTCAGTCTCTTTACTGTGCCATAAAACCACATTCACCTATACTCATGCTCCCCAAATGGCTAAAAAACCCCTTTTTCCTAAGTCAAATGGATCATCGCGACTGTTAATGAAATAACCGCGCTGATGGGCGGAGGTCAGTGTATCTGTTGCGCTGCCAGCGCGGAAGCACACGTCTTTTCCACGCTGGTCCCATTTTTCCGAACACCGCCTCCTCCGTTTGCCCTTTTCACACTGACGAGACTTCTTCTACGTCGGTTTGCGATGTCAGCGCGGCAGTTCACGGTTTTTCCGCGCTGATCCTGTTTGGGCAAATTTGTTCTAACAACCAGCCTTCCAGATCCCTCCAGAACTGGTTGTTAGCATTGTTGAGGTCGCCATCCTTTCTCTGGCATGTCTGTTCG
>APFE030833698.1:0-20470 GCA_000404065.3 Pinus taeda
TGAACATTCCAAAGGGTAGATGCTGCTGGAATTAGGACTTCCATTGTAAACTTATGAGGAGAGATCACCATCCTTCCTTGTTGTCATATTGGAAGTGGGTGAGCTTGTCAAAGTAGAGGAAAACTCTTGCTGGACCCTGGGAGGAACTTGCACAACACCAAGGCTCAGGTTGTAATGGTTCCTTTTTTGTTTCCTTAATACAAATAAGTCCATTCTTCTCAATGATTTGTTGTTAATGAATTATTTCATGTACTCCTTGGTCTATGTGATGAATATGCTTTGTTTTATGAGAATATTCAGGTGTTATGTAATCGTTTGATTGTTAGTGTATGCAGGTTTCAGAGTGAAGGAGGAGCTCATCTGGATCAACAAAGCTAGGCTGCTACAACAAGCATTGGACCTAAGGTAAGATCGAAAAACACTTGGTTTCTCATAGGATAATGCATATTTAGAGAAGGATTTCTCTTACTTGTTCTGTTTGTCACTAGAGAGTCTTAGACTCCTAGGGAGGTTAGTTTTGTCAGCAAAAATAACTCTTTCCACATGACACTAAGGAAGCAATCAATAACGAAAAAAACACATCTGTTACCATGCTCAGTTGAGGGAAAACATGACGTAAAATCTGGGGGCACTAACTCCCAAGGATTATTTAGAGTAGGAAAAGGCCTATAATTGGTGTGGATGGTCATTTCCTTTGGTAGAATATAATTCTTCTGCTACTTACAGGCTTTGGCAATAGAATGTAGCTTGTTGTCATAGGTTGGGTATCTTTGAAAACCATCATAGAGTGTTTGGCTATGACAGACCATTGAATGTTTGTGTCATGTGGGCACTACATCTAAACATGAAAGATTGGCTCATAGGGTCCCTATTGTGTAGCCATTCATCGAATAATGATTTTGGAGATAATATTATTTCTAGAAAGAAGAGAACCAGAAATAGGCTCATGAACGCCATCAATATCTAATGGAGGGGTTGCAATTAAAGAAACAATGAATGCAAAAGTTGTGGTCAATAGAACCCTGAGTTTACCTAAATTGACACCTTGTGAATCTTGCACAATTAGGGTGCCAATTTCAGCATCAAAAGGAGGCACAATTTCATAGGTGGCAACATCTCACATTTAGGGCATTTGGCCAAAAAAAAATTATGTGGAAAAGCTCCCATCCTCTAAGAATATTTTGGAGAATTTCATGGCATAGTCAAGGGTCACATGTATAAAATAAGAACACCATAGTCAAGAATATCAAAATTTCCATTTGTATCATGTGGCGTAAAGGAGAAGGACCTAGGTGAAGAGTACTCCATTTAGAAACATATAAAAGCTTGTTTATGTCCTCTTTCCAAAGAAGAGAAGATACCTTGTGACAAAGGCCCAAATTGCCAACGAAGGAAGACTAGTGTAAGGGTTATTTTTTCTTTCATATGTTGAGAGAAATTATGTATTTTAAGGTGTGTTTTGTTGTTGAGTTCACATATTTGGAAGCATAATTGCACAAGTGGAAACATCTCACATTTAGGGTACTTGGCTACAAATTTGTATGCATGTTTTCTATTAAGGGTGTCTTTTACATACCCTAAGGTACAAATCAAATATTTCACTCGCTTCACACATGAAGAGGAGTTCCCATCATTTAAGAATGTTTTGGAGGGTTTTCATGCAATAGCCAAGGGTCACATTTACAAAAGAAGAGATCCCAAGTCAAGAAGATGTAAACTATGTTTCCAAGGGATTGTTAGATGTGGCAGGTGTTATGGCATGCCAAGAAGTAAACTATGTTGCTTAGTTGTTTTATGGCCATGGTTAGATGTGAGCCTTGACTTGGTAACTTGTAGCTTGTTAAGTGGGATAAGTTGAAATTGGACATGACTAGTCTAAGATGAGTTATATTTACTTCTTATATGAATAAGGCACAACATAGTTGTAGTAACCGTAACATCGTTAGGTTGTTGTAGTCAAGGAAAGACTTGGTTGGGTTCCAAAGTCCCCAAAAAAGTAAGGGCAGTTGTGAGGGCATGATAATTAAGGAGTTTCGAGGCATTCCAAGGAATGAAAAGGCATGATAACACATGCCAAATAGTTTCAATGCATGTTTAGGACTATTAGGGAGTGAAAAAACATAATAAGGGACAACTAGGTCAAAATGCATGGAAATGGACAAATAAGAGCATGTGCCAAGGAGTGTCAATTGATTCCAAGTGTCTCAAGGATAAAGTGTGTTAGGAGAAGGTGAAAATAATACTTGTATTAGGAAATCCTATGGTTATAATAAGGGGTTGGACAAAGAAGTTTCAGACAAAGGGAGACTTTGGGTTGGGCATAATATTTGTTTTTCCAATGACTTGGTTGGGCTCCCAACTTGTAAAAAAGGTGAGCCTATCTATGAGGCAATGAAAGTTAGGGAGTATGAAGATGTTATGGGGAATGTGAGGAAGTAATAGCACATGATATATGGTTCAAAGGTATTATAGGCATGCTAAGATGTGTCACATGCTAGGGTGTGGCGTGAACACGTGCTAGGGAGTGTGAGGACGAAGTGCTAGGGAAACACAAGGGAGCACTGGTTTCAAATGCAGGGAAATGAAGTTTTAGTGAGTTCCAGGTGTGCTAAGGAGGGGGTGAAAATGTATGATAGGTAGTTCCAAGGCATGCTATAATTCTAGGTAAGCATACCAAGATGTGTCAAGTGCCAAGGTGTGCCAATGTGTGCTTACAAGCGTTAGGGAGAATCGAGGAAATACAAGGGATCACTAGGTAAAAATGCATGGAAATGAATAAATAAGAGTGTGTGACAGACACTTTTAGTGAGTTCTAGGTGTGTTAAGGAGGGAGTGACATGGTATGATAGGAAACGTCAAGTCATGCTAGAGTGTTAGGGCGACATGCGTCCATGATGTGGCAGGTGCCAGGGGTGTGAAAAATGGGTATTGGAACCAACATTAGGTGTCAATAGGTGCTAAGTGCCAAGTGTCAATGCACTCTAAGTGCCAGATCTTCCTCTGTTTCTTCTCATCTAGTTTCCAATAATTTATCTCAGATAACTTTAATATTAAATCATGCCAAAGCATACCAAGTCATCTCAATGCATACCAAACATGTTAAAACTTTCCAAGTGCCAACACGTGCCAAGTGCCAATGTGCGTCAGGTAGTGTGATGCATGCTATGAAGTTACAGAGCATATCAAAGAGTGCTAAAGTGTTCTAGAGAGTGCCAGTGCATGCTCAAGAGTTTTAGGGAGTACCGAGACAACACAAGGGAGCACTAGGTCAAAATGCACGAAATTGAATAAATATGAGGGTGTGTCAGTGAGTGTCAATGAGTGCTAGCTATCATGCCAAGGAAGGAGTGACAAGGAATGCTAAGCATGGTTAAGGCATGCCAGGGAATATCATGGAATCCCAAGAAGTTCTAGAGTGTGCTAGATAGTTTTGGGGTGTGATAAGATGTGCCAAATAGTGCCAAGGCATTCTAGGTGCTAAGACACGCTAGTATGTGTAGGGTGTTAGAGCATGCCAATATGCATCAAGGAGTTTCAAGGCAAAAAAAGGAATAACCAAGATAAAATGCAAGGAAATCAACACATAAGAGTGTTAATAAGTCAGGATCTTATCTTTTTCAAAGGGGGCATGCTAGGCACACTAATAATATGTTCCAATACATGCCAAGTGATAATGTTTGTCAATGAAATATTATCCCAAGGTGTTCCACGACATCCTAGGGACTATAGGGCATGCCAACACATGATAGGGGAGTGTTATGCTATGCTAGGGCATGCCAACATGTGCTTGGGAAGCCTACTCATGGCAAGATGTTCTAGGTACAAATATGTTCCAGGTACAAAGATGTTCCAAGACATGCGAGGTGCCAAGGAATGTTAGTGTATTGTTCCAAAGCATGCTAAGGTGTGCCATGAGTGTTGAGGAGTGATAGGTCTCTATCATTAATAGAATTTAGAGCTTGATTATTTATTAAATAATATAGTTCCTACATACACTAGCATAACTTTATTTAGAGGAAATTTGCTAGATAATAAACCTAATAGAGATGAATCATGTGTTCACTCATAGGAAAACTATATTCTTATGACTTGAGGGAAATGATACACACTAATTACTTCTTAACAAATTGACCTTGGAAAAATAATGAAAAAGACTCCACAAAAATGGTGTTAAATCATTATTTGTTGACAAAAAGTATAGTAATAGGTACATAGCGTTATCCAAAACGCATTGCAAAGATCAATGATGATGAACATTTTGTAGGCATCACCAAAAGTAACCAAAAAAAGTATTGGTGAGGGTAAACAAAATATAGTCGCTAGAAGGGTCACCAAAGGGAGAATTAGTGATGGGCCTTTAACGATCCTCACCAAAAGTGTCACCAAAGAGAGAATTAGTGATGGGCCTTTAAGGACCCTCACCAAAAGTGTCATTGAAAATGGCTTTGGTGACAAACATTAGAGGACCATCACTATATACACTTACAACAATAATTTCTTAAATACCATCACCATATGCGACATTGGTGATGAACCTTCAAAGTCCATCGCAGTCATGAAGTGTCATCAAAATCTCATTGGAATGATCAATGGTGATGAACATTTATTAACCGTCACCAAAAGTAACCAAAAATATCATTGGTGATGGTCAATAAAAGATCGTCACTAGAAGTGTCATGAAAGAGAGAATTACTGATGGGCCTTTAACAACCCTCAGAAAAAGTGTCACTAAAGAGAGAATTAGTGATAGGCCTTTAATGAACCTCACCAAAAGTGTCATTGAAAATGGCTTTGGTGACAAACCTTAAAGGACCATCACTATATACACTTACAACAACACTTTTTGACCGTCATCACATGCGACACTAGTGATGGTCATTAAAGGTCCATCACATGGATGACCCTCACCAATGACCTTTTTTATTGTAGTGTCTTGAAGGAGAATGGTATCCCCTTGTTCAGTCCAGACTTGCTCTATTGTTGGAGCTGGTGAAGCTTGTGGAGTGACCTCGGTTTCTTTTTGCATGAGGTCAGTATCTTGATCTTGATCTAACTACTCCATCTTATGTCCATCTCTTCTACTAAATTCTCTTCCCAAAGAAGGAGTTCCTATTCCTACAGCTGCTCACCCCGTTCCTCATATCTTATGGGTTCATAGTATTCAACCTGTATCAGTGCAATTTCTAATGTTTGTGCACCATTCACTTCCTCCTATTCTTGTTCTTATTCCTATTCATGCTCATTCTATGCTTCCTTCTATATTCTATGTAGCTCCTATTCTCCTTTGAGCTTATGTTGGACTTCCTGCAACATCCTCTCTACATCTTCCAGGCTTTGCTTCTCTCTCTTTCTTTGCGTTATCCTTTGGTCACACTATCACCTCTTCACATCTATCTCCAAAGATACCTTTCCCTCAAGTGGGTCTTCCTCAAACTTGTAGCTTTGCTCTATCTATGTGGTTTTAACAATCTTCCTCTTGCCTTTGTCTTTCACAGGTTTGATGCTTGTTGCTACTGCTCCCAATAGTGCTACTGCCTTGAGTGCTGCTAGCCACTCCACTGCAATGTTGACTAGTTCATTGAGGCTAGAGGAGTTATAACAATATCTCCATGGGTGTTCCTCTAGCCAATGTCACGCCCCATGGATCCAAGAATAGTACACTTTCGCACAATGGTCCCTGCATAAACCATGTGGGTTGTATGGGTGGAAACTCCTCATGCCGAACTGAAACTTGTTGAAATCTACCACCTCGGAATACACTTCTTTCAAACTCCTGATCATGTATAGCCCAATTTCCATAGGAAGGGTGTGCCATGGTGCCTTCTTCTTCCTATGCAATCCAACTAATAACCCTGTCAAGTTGTGCTATGCAACCTCCTACATGACCAACTTGTCTATGGAAAACCTCGACAACACATGCGGAGCTTGCTCCGCACTGTACATCCTGATGAAGGTGCCTTTGGGTGAGGCATATAAATCTACAATATTTAGCAACAACTCCATTTTTGCATGGGTTATGCAAGGAAAATCTTGTTCAAATATCATCCTATAGAGAGGGGTGATGAAATGGTCACATATTCTCACCAGGACTTCTCGGTAGCTATAATCTGAGAGAAACTTGCAATATATGTTCACATCACTCTCTTAAGGTGTCCATGCCTAACCCATGCTAGGAAACTGTTGAAGGGAATATATTGCATCGAGAAAGTAGGCAGACACGAATAATTTTTCTTGTTGGTCCTTTTGTAGACTGTTAGCATTGGATATATGCACTCTCAACTAGAGATCCAACATGTCAGACTAGTTGAATGATTTTCTTTCACTTGCTAGCTGATACAACATAGCAACACTACTTTAAGGGAAGGTCTCCATACTCCCTCATCCATACAAGAGGCATGTGAAGATGACCAAGAACTGGTATTCTTTCTTGAGTTTTTTTGTCCTGTATATCTAGTTGGGTGCGGTTTTGAACTTTGCTAGCTCCTTTATCCAACACTTCAAGATTTCTCTTGTGTTTATTCCATTGTTGGAAGTGTAGAACGATGCATCCATCCTACTCACTAGGAATGGAAATTGATATATCTCATGGTAATCCTACGTCCCTGAGGAATTAATCCTTGCTCCACTCACACTATTCAGTATCATTTCCTCACGATCAGTGTGTGAGACAATCTAGTGGATCACATCTATGCAAGGGAGAACAAGAAGCCTGGATGCAACCTTGTATAATCCTGGCTTATGCATGTTCACATGGACCTGTCGATCCTCTAAATTCTCCTCAAAGCTGGCAGAGAAAAAGGTGTTGATGTGTTACCATATTATCTTGATGTCCTTCTCAATGAACAATTGTGTGTCTATGTACACAAGCAAGCTCATAGACCCTTGTTCAACCACAACCCCAGTATTGCTTTCAGCTTTGTCTTTTGACCTAGCTCTCTCAGCGGCCATGATACCTGTACTATTGAGAAGATGCTCAAAGTCTTGTGGTACCTGGAGATAGAGAAGACACTCATGATGAGACAATGTCATCTAAAAACATCAAACAAGTTTGAGAAACATTTAGGCAACAAACTGGTGACTTCTGGGCAATATTGTGCATCAATGACTTTGGGAAGATAGTAGACTATCAATGGGAACTATGCATTGTCCATTCCTAACTACTAGGGAGGTTTATTGTTGGCTGGATCCATGCAATGCATAGTACAGAGAGGCTGAATATTCACTGAAACTATGTAATGCGAAGAACAATCAAGCAAGGTTGCTAGCTCAAACTGCACATTATGTAATTCTAGTGGGCAAGGTTGGGCACTCCGCCCCTAGGATTGTGTAGATCACAACTGGTGGATAGTTTGGGCAGCCTCTATGAAATTCCCAGAGGCAAGGTAGAGCCTTTACTGCTAGGAATGTACAAAGATTGCTGGAAGACACATGATCGGGGCCAAGGCAGCCCGTATCTTCCCAACGGAAACGTAAAAACATGAAGGAGTGAATGTGGGTCTGAAGCTGGTTTAGATCTGAGTGAAGCAAACGTGCATGCAATTCAAGTGAGTGCAAAATCATTTAAATGACAAAACCAAGAAGCTCATGAAGCGAGTCACTGTAACAATGACTATGAGTGTAGAATCAATGTTATGCATGCAACACTACAGAAAGGTAATACGAAACATGAAAAATCACTTCTACAATCTAAAATACATTGAAACACCAACATTCATTGAATAAAATGAAGGAAACATCACTCATACAAGCCGAAAGCTAGAAAGCAACAAAAAAAGCGACAAAAGGCATGAAAAGCAAAACTTACCTAGAAAAGTTGCGCTGACTTTGCCAAAGGATCCTAGATGCCTCGAGAATACCAGAGCTCAAATATTGAGTGAGAAAAATGATCTGTCAGACATTTTTCATATAGATTTGGAGAAATTAGGGTTTAGGATGAGCATGTCGTAAATGTAGGAAAAAGCGACACTTGGTGGGGAGCTTCTAAAAATAGTTTTGCATGTAACTCTCGCTACTAAAAATAAATCCCTAAAAGTTAAGGATGATTTTTCACTTTTTTCCTTTTCCTTTTATGGGAAAAGTTCACTGACATCCAAAGAAGGATTGCACATTTCTAGATGGAATCGGGCAACCTGACGGCACATGTAATAGACAACAATTGGGGAAAACCTCTATGTTGTTTCTAGACTGAGAGGACTTGGCTGACTGACCAGCTCTGTGCAATTTCCCAGAGTAGTGATGCTAGGCTACTTTACGCATTTCAAGAGAGTAGTGAAGCTAGCCATTTTTGCACAATTCCATAGAATAGTGTAGTTGGGATGGGTTTCTCTGCACATTTCTGGAGAGCAATGCAGCTTGGCCAGTTCTGTGCATTTATGCATGGCAGTACAACTCACTGAAACTGAACATTTCTGGAGAGTGGTGCCAGTTGTCTTACTCAACAAATTTTCGAATCAAGGTTGGCTATCCTACTATTAACAATTTTTGAGTGTAGGGCAGCTGCCTGGCTGCTCTACACAATTCCTTAGGGGAAGACAAGTTGCCCTCCAGTTTTGCACAATTTTTCCTGATAGTTGATCGACCGGATGTGAACCAAGTTCTGGGTGTGCTTGAGGTTGACCAATGGGAAAAATGAGTTGAACACAAGTTGCTAATGATAGATGAAGTCAAATAAACACATGTACCTAATTAGTGCAGGATAATTGCAATGATTTTGAGAAGGGGGGCTTCAAAACAAAGTGAAGGCAAAATTTTGGAGGGAATGTTGTAGCCCATACAACACAGCTTAGTACTAAAGTGGTTGTGAAAAAAATTGTGCTCATATGTGTGGTATCACAACAAAATAAGGGAGAGACAATTATGACACTTTGGATCCTTCATCCATTAGTCATACCAAGCCAATGTTGGGAAGATATTTCATTGTATTTTGTTACAGACTTACCCAAATCTAGAGGAAAGAGTTACAATATGGTGGTGTAATATTAAATGATAATGTAAACCAATTTTTCTATCTTTATCATTCTTTTAAAGTAAATTTGTAGAATAATTCATGGAAACAATCCAAAAGATACATCGAATAAAAAATATTATTGCAAAGTTATAGGCATCCAATTTACTGTAGAATATTTTGGACCAAATTATTCTCTTGTTTGAGTACTCAATTGGCTCAAAGTGCATCTTACCATCCTTAATATGGTGGGAAAATTGATATTGTGAATAATGTTTTAATATGGTATCTTTGTTTTTTTTCCATATAATAAACAATCATAATGGGTTGAATGGTTTCTCTTAGGAGAATGGTGGTACAACACATCCTTTCATACCTCATCAAAAATATCATCACTTACAACAACTTTTAGATATATTCATCCATCCACCACATCGCCATTTAAAGGAACTAAAAAGGTTTAGGCAGTAGAGGATCACATCTAAAACAAAAAATTGGTTCTCAAACTATAGAAGGGAAAATTTGTTATGATAGAAAATAGGACAAAACAACAAGTAGAATAATATCATGGTGAAAACGGATTTGAATTTAGGCGTTGGATATTTTTTAGAATAACACCATATAAACATATATCCCTTAAGAAACAAAGTAGAACAATAATTTAGCAATGAGACATTGTGGCCCCTATAAGGTTTTGTAAAGGTTACGAAGTACAATGTACAAATTAGATTTTCCTTCATCTTCACTCGTACTTCTAGTATTCCATGTTTCTTTCTTATACAAGTTAATTGGTCACAATATCATTCTACAAACTATTCCATGAAACATTAATGATAAAGGGAAAATAACACTAGAACTAGAAAAAATATTGGAAAGAAACCTAACGGCACATGGAACAGACAGCAATTGGGGAAAACTTCTATGTTGTTTCTAGACTAAGAGGCCTTGGCTGATTGACTAGCTCTGTGAAATTTCCTAGTGTAGTGGTGTTAGGTTGCTTTACACATTTCAAGAGAGTAGTGAATCTGGCCATTTCTGCATAATTGCATAGAATAGTGCAGTTGTGCTGGGTTTCTCTGCACATTTCTAGAGAGAAATGCAACTGGGCGAGTTCTATGCATTTATGGATGGCAGTACAAATGACTGAAATTGAAATTTTTGGAGAGTGGTGCCAGTTGTCTTGCTGAAATTTTTTTTCGAGTCAAGGTTAGCTATCCTACTCTTCACAATTTTTGAGTGCGGGGCAGCTGCTTGGCTGCTCTACACAATTCCTGAGGGGAAGACAAGTTTCCCTCCTGTTTTGCACAATTTTTCCCGATAGTTGATCGACTGGATGTCAACCAAGTGCTGGGTGTGCTTGTGGTTGACCGATAGGACAAGTGAGTTGAACACAAGCTGCTAATAACAGATGAACTCAAATAAACACATGTACCTGATTAGTGTAGGATAATTGCAACGATTTTGAGGGGGGGCTCCAAAATGAAGTGAAGGAAAAATTTTGGAGGGAATGTTGTAGCCCATACAACATGAAGGTACTAAAGTAGTTGTGAAAGTAATTGTACTCATATGTGTGGTATCAGAACAAAATAAGGGAGAGACAATTATGACCCTTTGGATCCTTCATCCATTAGTCATACCAAGCCAATGTTGGGAACAAATTTCATTGTATTTTGTTACAGGCTTATCCAAATCTGGAGGAAAGAGTTTCAGTATGGTGGTGTGAGATTAAATGACAATGAAAACCAATTTTTCTATCTTTATCATTCTTTTAAAGTAAGTAAAATTGACGAATTCATGCAAACAATCCAAAATCTACATGGAATAAAAAATATTATTGCAAAGTTATAAGCATCCAATTTACACTAGAATATTTTGGACTAAATTATTCTCTTGTTTTAGTACTGAGTTGGCTCAAAGTGCATCTTATCATCCTTAATATGGTGGGAAAATTGATAATGTGAATAATGTTTTAATATGGTATCCTTGTTTTTTTGCATATAATAAACAATCATAATGGGTCAAATGGTTTCTCTTAGGAGAATGATGGTACAACACATCCTTTCACACCTCATCAAAAATATCATCATTTACAACAACTTTTAGATATATCCATCCATCCATCACATCACCATTGAAAGGAACTAAAAAGGCTTATGTAGTAGAGGATCACATCTAAAACAAAAAAATGTTTCTCGAACTATAGAAGGGAAATTTGGTTATGATAGAAAATAGGACAAAACAACAAGTAGAAAAATATCATGGTGAAAATGGATTTTAATTGAGGCATTGGATATTTGTGAGAATAACCCTATATAAACATATGTCCCTTAAGAAACAAAGTAGAACAATAATTTAGCAATGAGGCATTATGGCCCATATAAAGTTTTCCAAAGGATACAAAGTACAATGTACAAATTGGATTTTCCTTCATCTTCATTCGTACTTCTAGTATTCCATGTTTCTTTCTTATATAAGTTAATCGATGACAAGATCATTATACAAACTATTCTACGAAACATTAATGATGAAGGGAAAATAACACTAGAATTAGAAAAAATATTTGAAAGAAACCTGACGGCACATGCAACAGACAAAAATTGGGTAAAGCTTCTATTTGTTTCTAGAATGAGAGGCCTTCTTTGACTGACCAGCTCTATGAAATTTCCTAGAGTAGTGATGTTGGGCTACTTTATGCATTTGAAGGGAGTAGTGAAGCTAGCCATTTCTGTGTAATTCCATAGAATAGTGCAGTTTGGATGGGTTTCTCTGCACATTTCTAGAGAGCAATGTAGCTGGGCTAGTTCTATGCATTTATCGATGGAAGTACAACTCACTGAAACTGCCCATTTCTGGAGAGTGGCACCATTTGTCTTGCTCATCAAAATTTTTGAATCAAGGTTGGCTATCTTGTTTTTCAGAATTTGTGAGTGTAGGGAAGCTGCTTGGCTGCTCTGCACAATTCCTAAGCGGAATACAAGTTGCCCTCCAGGTTTGTAAAATTTTTGCTGATAGTTGATCAACCGGATGTGAACCAAGTGCTCGATGCGCTTGTGGTTGACCGACGGGACAAGTGAGTTGAACACAAGCTGCTACCGACAGATGAACTCAAATAAACACATGTACCTGATTAGTGCAGGATAATTGCAACGATTTTGAGAATGCAGCTCCAAAACGAAGTGAAGGCAAAATATTGGAGGGAATGTTGTAGCCCATACAACACGAAGGTACTAAAGCAGTTGTGAAAAAAATTGTGCTCGTATGTATGGTATCACAAAAAAATAAGGGAGAGACAATTATGACACTTTGGATCCTTTATCCATTAGTCATACCAGGCCAATGTTGGGAAGAAATTTCATTGTATTTTGTTACAGGATTACCCAAATCTGGAGGAAAGAGTTTCAATATGGTGGTGTAAGATTAAATGACAATGTAAATCAATTTTTCCATTTTTATCATTATTTTAAAGTAAGTAAAATTGTAGAAGAATTCATGGAATCAATCCAAAAGCTACATGGAATAAAAAAAAAATATTGCAATGTTATAAGCATCTAATTAACACTAGAATATTTTGGACTAAATTATTCTCGTGTTTGAGTACTCAGTTGGCTCAAAGTGCATCTTACCATCCTTAATATGGTGGGAAAATTGATATTGTGAATAATGTTTTAGTATGGTATCCTTGTTTTTTTTCATATAATAAACAATCATAATGGGTCGAATGGTTTCTCTTAGGAGAATGGTGGTACAACACATCCTTTCATACCTCATCAAAAATATCATCATTTACAACAACTTTTAGATATATTCATCCATCCATCACATCACCATTGAAAGGAACTAAAAATGCTTAGGCAGTAGAGGATCACATCTAAAAGGAACAATTGGTTCTCAAACTATAGAAGGGAAAATTTGTTATGATAGAAAATAGGACAAAACAACAAGTAGAAAAATATCATGGTGGAAACGGATTTGAATTGAGGTGTCAAATATTTGTGAGAATAACCTCATATAAACATATGTCCCTTAAGAGACAAAGTAGAACAATAATTTAGCAACGAGGCATTATGGCCCCTATAAAGTTTTGAAAAGGATACGAAGTACAATGTACAAATTGGATTTTCCTCCATAATACTATAGATTTATGTCATGGACATTTTGACATTAAATGCCTATTTAAATGCCTATTTAAATCTATAGTACAATGTAGTATTATCCATGACATTTTGACCATTGTGCTTGATGTATTTGTAATTAGTGTTCCATAAAAATTTCCATATTCTATGAGTATATCAATGATGACAAAAACAATATCCTTACCTTATAATTTTTCTAAACTTCTGATGAATTCCATTAATATATCTTTCCATATATAATTAGGTTTGCTTGAAGTTTGGAGAAATCCTCGTTTCTTTATACTGTGTTGTTTACTTCTTTAGTGCACCCCAAATTCTCTTGTAAGTTTTTGAATATATTTCTTGATTCCTTCTACTCATACTTATTTTATTGTATTTACCTATATTTAAGGAACCTATATTCCCACCACAAGATTATGAGGTACACTTAACATTTGTCCAAATTTTATTAAGGGCATGAAATTATTGTATTCTTCCATATATGGAAGTCTTTCTTTGAATCTCAATGTTTATAATAGTTTTCCTTGATTTACACATTGTATTTTCAGTCTAGTACTCTCAACTTATTTTCATTGATGAAAAGCTTCTTCCAATAGTGTAGGAATGAAATATGTAATGGGAAGTAAATATCATGCTTCTTATAATATATAAAAGTCTTCTATTACCACAATATCCTCTCCATTTGTATATTAATTCAAAATCAAATACTTTCCTTTTAGCTATCAAATTTTTTACTCATTCAAGAACAATTTTCCTTCGAAATGTAGCCTAGGAAGCGATAGCCTTTCATAAAACTGCAAATTCTTGGACTAAATTATTATCTTGTTTGGGTACTCAATTAGCTCATATGTCATCTTACCATCCTTAATATAATGGGAAAATTGATATTGTGAATAGATTTTTAATATTATATCCACGTTGTTTTGCATATAATAAATCAACATAATGGGTCGAATATTTTCCCTTGGTGGTACAACACATCCTTTAATACCCCATTAAAAATATCATAATTTATGGAAATTTATCAATATATTCCTCTACCCATCATATAACACTTGAAAGGGATTAAAAAGGATTGGGAAGTAGAGGATCACATAATAAACCAACAAGAGGTTCTCAAACTATAAAAGAGAAAATTGGTTTTGGGAAAAAATAGGACTAATCAACAACTAGATCAATATCATGGTGAAAATGGATTTGAACTGGGCGATTGGATATTTGTTATAATACAACCATATAAACATATGTCCCTTAAGCACTAGAGTAGAAAAATAATGTAGCAAAGAGGCATTATAGCCCCTATAAAGTGTTGGAAAGGATAAGAAGTACAACATACAAATTGGATTTTCCTCGATATGCACATGTACTTCTAGTATTCCATGTTTCTTTATTATATAAGTTAATCAATGACAAGATCCTTGTACAAAATTTTCCGGCAAAAGTTAATTATCAAGGGAAAATAATACTAGAACCTGAAAAAATATTTGAAAGAAAGAATAAATAGTTGAAAATTAAAGAAACTACTAAGTACCTCATCAAATAGAAGAACCTACCAGTGAAAAAAGTGACATGGGAAGCTAATTTGTTCATGCAAAAATAACCATATATTGTTAGGTATTGAGGAAAAAAATTCTTTGAAGGGGAAGGCCATGTTAAGGCCTATCTAAATTCCATGTAAACCATAAGACCCATCATTAATCACTAGATATTCTGTGATTACATTTATATTGTTTTTCTTTAATGCAAGATAGAACCTTTCATTTTCCCATTTTACTATAATAGCACCCTTTGTATCCTATATATATTCTAAGGATACCTAATGTTACTAACATAAAATATTGTTGGGTACATTGTATTCATTTCAAAGGAGGCTTCCTCCTTAAAGAGGACAATAGTTTTCGGTTTCTTATGATTTTTACAGTGCAATCTTGATAACAGTATTATCAACATGTGAGACTACTAATTCTATTTTCAAATAGTATTGCAACATGAATATCGTGTTATAAGTTGGATGCCAATAATAAGATTGAAATGGGGACACCTTAGTACTCATGCGATATGATGCATTATTCCATGATGATACCAAAGGAATCTACTTGACCTATTGAGATTGTTTTCTAATTAATAAAAATTAATATAATGCTTTAGAAATATATTTTATATTTGTTTAACCCTTTTTTGTGGATGATATCATAAACTCATGGCTAGTTTCATTCTTATTATATTAAGTAACTCCTCTCAAAAATTGCATTTGAACTTGAATCTCTTTAATTATTATTACTTTAGGGAATCAAATAATCCTATGGATTTATATCGTGAACATTTTGACCACTTTGCTTGACGTATTTGAAATTAGGGCTCCACAAAAATGTGCATATTTGATAAGTCTATCAATGATGACAAAAATGATATCCCTAACTTATGGATTTTGTAAAATTCTAATGAATTCCATTAATATCTCTTCCCATATATAATTAGGTTTGCTTGAAGATTGCAGTAATCTTGGATTCTTGGTATCTTGTTGTTCATTAATATAATGCACCAAAAAATATACTATATTTTTTGAATATATTTCTTGATTCCTCCCTTCCTATTTATTTTTAGTGTTTACCTATCCTTTAAGGAACCTTATGTGCTAACCAAAAGATTAAGAGGCTCTCTAAAAATTTGTTGAAATTTGATTATGAGTATAATATTCTTCTATTCGTCCATTTAAGAAAGCTTCTCTTTGGATATCAATGTTTTGTAAATAATTTTCCTTGTTTTGCAAATTGTATTTTCAATCTAGTACTCTTGAATTCTTTCCATTGATGACAAGCTTCTTCCGATAACATGGGAATGAAATATGTAATGGAATATAAATATCATTCTTCTTGAAATCTATATAGGTCGTCTACTACCACATTATCCTTCTCTGTTATATATAAATTCAAAATAAAATACTTTTACTTTAGCTATCAAAATTTGTTGCTCATTTAAGAACACTTTTCCTTTAAAATGTTAGCAGGAAGTGATAGTCTTTTCGTGATAGGAAAGATTTCTCCATCCCAATATTTCTACAATTTTATGATTGAATATATAAATAATATTATAATATATATATAATATATAATATAATAATTAATATTTATTAACCCCCCTTGATTGTTACAGTCAAAATTCAACGTTCTCCTTTCCAATCAATATTACTTTTTCTAGAAATATAATTAAAATAATAAAATAAGCTAACAAAATAAAATATGATTAATAATAGTATTAGTTTAATGAAAGCTAAATAAAATTGGAAGAGGCAGTTAAAAAAAAATTAAAAATAAAACAAATATTCAAAAGTGAAAAAAGATACAAAGAAAAAATAAAAATAAAAATAAAAATAAATAATAAAATAAAATAATGGTTGTAAATTATTAAACCCAACCGCAGCTTCCGATGATTGACCATCATAATTCCCCCATAGTCCAACATAGTGACACGGCTAACCCAGACAACTACATCATCGTACCTATTGTAGCTACTTGTTTCCACTACTACAAATATACCCCACAAGTACCATTTAGACAACACGAAAACACCCCCCCATGTCCAACAATTCTATGTCTTGTGTTTCTACCATTTCCATCGGAAAACCTTTCTTGATGCAAATGTCAATTCATCTAGAATACATTTCACCTTACCGTGCCAATTTTCCATAGTTCGTTGTCTATTGTTCTACTAGCCATAATTTTTACCAGCCATCGCCATTATTGTTGAATGCAACCACAGTTGCTGGCTATGTTATACGATTCTCAACACACTTATTGAATTCACCATATTGATTGTGGTCAATTTACTGTCATCCTTATGACAACATACAAAACGCCTCCCTTTGTTGTGTGTTTCGGTGCCTATTGGAAAAATAAGATTGACAATAAATTATTGTGGTAGTTGCTTGCTTATCAGTTAATCTCCTACGTCGAGAATTTAACACAAAGACTGTAGAATTAGATCTAAAATCAAATTTTATAAAAGTTGTTACCCTTTTAAATTTACATTTGTGAGATGAGAAGACATTCAAAATATAAAAAGAGATAAAGCTTTTTCATTAGTAAGCTTTAAGGACAAAGCTTTTTTAAGAGGAAGGAAATGTTATGAATAATATCTATAAAATAATACAAATAATGTAAATAATAGTAATAATCATTAATGATCAATTAACTATTAATTAGTAGTGAATAGGCATGAACGTTTGTGAAGAGGTACCCACCTAAGGTATATAATCAGGTCCTCACCCTCATTTGCAATAATCTCAACAAATCATCTCAACAATTATTCTATATAATATTTAATACACAATTACTTGTCCTACAGTGGATGTCTTTGTCTTCGAAGTATTTTGAATATGATTGTTGTGTATACAAAGTTTGTTCATAACAACTTTAATTATTGATCTTGATGCATCACATTTCAATATGAATTGTTTAATATAATTAGGTTTTTCCCAACCCTAGTCCTATAGGTAATGGAATATTTTAACTATGACAATGTTAAGTGTCATATTTGTTCCATATAAATGACTTCTTGTTGAAGAGAGGTATAAGTGGGCTTGCATTACATGCATAAATCTCAAATATTTTTTATAATATCTTATAAGTGATAGAAATTCTCTATGAGATAAAATTATAAGAAAATAATACCAATATACCAAATAACTGAAAATAATCACCAAAAATAACAGGATCTAAATATAGATATAAATGTTTTTTTATTAATATCAAACCCTTAAGGTAGGGCAACACCATACATTCACTTCTTAAGGAAGGAGAACACTCCACAAGCCATATGTTTGTTCATACAATAATCATTGACATCTCTCAATGTGGAGTCTATAGCCTCTATATAGGCCTCATACATACAATACCATGGGTCATTACCATGGTTCGCTCAATACCATCTATCTAATACCATGGGCTTATTACATTATTGCTAAATACTTGTGGTCCCTTTCATGATATGGGTTAACCACCTTATTTATTACTATTGCGCATTCCATTATTATTACATTGGGTACCTTCCTTTGTACCTCATATTATCCCCCCAAGGTATACTACATTCCACCCCCCTTAACATGTTTTGTCCTCGAAACATGGGAAGAACACAAATAATAAGATCTACTTGAAAGAGTAGTCCACTGGTACCGTGCACGTGCATCTAGCCATCTAAGAGAATGATGAACCCTCGATCCAGTTGGTGCCTCGCTCGCTTGAAATGGAAGTTGAGCGTGGCGGCTCTTCTGTATTGATGTGTAGGAGGTGGATCGCCGCTCCTCTCTATCTATCATGTGGGGGTTGTTGTGCTTGTGGCTAATTCATTGTCATCTTGTTGGTTGTTTTCTTACTGGGTGATGTGGGTGGTGATATGCTGAAGCTTTAACCAACAGTGGAGCCTGAGTGGTATCTGGTACATGTTGTGGTGCTTGCTGTTATTTCTTAGCTTCCAATATTACTTTAACCACTGAGTCCTCATCTGATGTATTAGTACCTGTAACCTTTTCTTCTTCAACCTCTATTTGTGTTTGATCGTCGATCATCAAAGGTTCATCATCTGATTTGTAAGTGTCATTAGAGCTTTGTGCTTCTACCTCCATAGTCTCTGCTTGGGTCTTAATGGAAATATCCTGCAATGTAATTTTCTTCTTTTTATACCAAAGCTTCAGGAATTTCTTCTACACATTAATATTGACAGTACCCACAGATTCCATCCAAGGATATCCTAAAACAACATCCATGTTATCCATATCTAAAGTGTAGAAATCATAATGCAACACATACTTATCCATCAAAAGGTTCAAATCTTTATAAACTTGCACATCCTCATCATTAGCATGTGTGTTTTCAATGTGTTTTGCTGGCACTTGCAATTTTTTTGCCAAATTGACATTTATGAGATTTTTCTTGCAACTAGGATTTATAGACACAATGATCTTCTCTTTCTGAGTCAATCCATGAACCTGCAATAAGGAGATGCTAGTAGAAAATAACCCTTTAGGTTTCTTGATTTCCTTCTTTCCTGTAAAAAATAAAAGCCTTGCTAGGTTGTGTGCTTGCCTATGTGAGACTAGTAAGAGGACCCACAAAACTAGAATTACGGTCAAAGTGGTCACAAATTGATTTAGTAAGCATCTGCCAAGTAGTTGTCCTTGGATGAAATTTTTTATGACACTGCCAACATTGCCATCTTTCGTGGTCCAAGTACATGATTCTGACACTCAGTTGAGTCGCGTCATCTATGATGTGATTCAATGTGAAATATTTCTCCATTTGTGCTAGCCATGTGGCTGGATGAGAGCCATCAAATTTATACAAGCCCCTCAAATTCTGATCTAAGTCCACCATCACAAAAAAATTTGGCGAAACTTTGAAATGGCCACAATTCCATCAATATTGCTCAGAATCCCTATTGTGACCTATTTTTGGTATTGGAACAAACATTCTACATCTTCCCATGTGGTAAGCATATAGATCTAGGCACTCAAATTTTAGATCCACGTTGCAATTGTCCCATCGTCACAAAAATATCTGAAAAAAAAGCTAATTTTAAATCAACGATATCTCCCTCATCTGGACTCCAATTCGACTGATTTTTTTTTTTGAACTTCGGTATTTTTTCACAAACAATCCAGATTTGCAACTAGATTCTTCAGATTGTGCACCAGAAGATACAGATCTACACCGCAAACCCACCGACCCAAAAAAATGTCTGCAACCCAAATGATTTTTAAATCATCAATATCTCCCTCATTCGGACTTCGATTCAGCCAATTCTTTTTTTGAACTTTGGTATTTTTCACAAATAATATATATCTGCAATTATGTTTTGTAGATTTTTCACCAGAACATAGAGATATGATCTGCAAACTTGCCACCCAAAATATTCCTACAAAAAAAAATTCGTCACTTTGCCCAAGAAACCACTCTGATACCACTTGTTATAGATCTGATCTGAAATATAAGAAAATAATACCAATATACCTAATAACTACAAATAATCACCAAAAATAACAAGATCTGAATATAGATAGAAATGCTTCTTTATTAATATCAAACCCTTAAAGTAGGGAGACACCATACATTCACTCCTTAAGGAAGGAGAACACTCCATAAGCCATATGCCTGTTCATACAATAATCCATGACATCTCTGAATGTGGGGTCTCTAGCCTCTATATAGGCTTCATACATATAATACCATGGGCCATTACCATGGTTCCCTCAATACCATCTATCTAATACCATCGGCTTATTGCATTATCGCTAACTACTTGTGGTCCCTTACATGATATGGGTTAATGACCTTATTTATTACTATTGCCCATCCCATTATTATTCCATTAGGTACCTCCCTTTGTACCCCATATTATC
>APFE030833720.1:0-11373 GCA_000404065.3 Pinus taeda
TTGTCTGACTCCTTCATCCACAAATTCTCAAAATCTCTCCTTAGTAACTGTAGTTTTGTTGTCCTCACTTTCTCCATGCCTTGATAGGCTGTCTTGAGGGCTTGCCATGCTTCCTTGGATGTCTTAGCTCCTACTATCCTTGGAAACACACTCTTTTCTAAGGCTTGATACAAAAATACAAGGGCTTTTGAATCCTTCTTCCTATTGCTCTTCAATAGGTCTTTCTCCCCCTCAGTTAATCTGTTAAACTCAGTCTCATTTGCTGGTTCATCAAAACCATCTTCAACAAGTTCCCATAAATCTTGAGAGGCAAACAGGGCTTTCATAGTTATTGCCCAATAGTCATAGTTTGTCCCATTAAATTGTGGGAATTGAGGGTTAAACAAACCCATGCTAGTGCTTGTGCTAGCCATACCATGCATTCTCAGCTATGCCTTTAAATCCTTGACTGTGTATTTAAAATACTGACTGTTCTTTCAGCATTAACACATAAGCTGGTCTGAGAGATACCTTGATTCTTTTGCTGAGTCTTCACTTTGCTGGAGAAGTTGCTGCAACAAAATCCTTCCTACAGCTTCTTTGAATGTCTTCAAAGAGCCTGGACTAGCTCTGATACCACTGTTGGGGATTTTTTCTGGGAAAATCCCAAAAAAACAAACATAAATTCATACACAGAGACAATGCTCTGTTTTCACTCCACAGGAATTTTAATCACAGCGGAAACATAAAAATTCTGACCAGCGAACATAGTTTACACACCAAGGATTTATATTAAAATAGAGTGCATTTACATACTATAAACTTCCTCTCTCAAAAAGGGATTCACCAAAATTACCACGCACTACTGTGCAGAAATTACATATATGTATTTTTACTCACGCTGTTGCGTGACTCCAAAATGCATATCCAGAACAATGCATATCCAGAACAGTATTTTTACTCACGCTGTTGCGTGACTCCAAAATGCATATCCAGAACAATGCATATCCAGAACATTGCTTGCGCACTACTGTGCTTTTTACCTCATTACAATTCATTTACCAAAAATTACATTAATATATGACTACCAGAGAGAGGACTTACATCGCCATACTTCCGTAAAAAGAAGACAGTAAGAATTAAATGATTTTACTGATATTTTCTATGCCCATACTCCCGCTCAGGAAAAAGTAAAAACTTCATCAAGAACTTACCAACCACAGTAAATAGCATTTACTGTCTTACTGAGATAAACCGCGGTAAGAAGACTTTCACTTCACGTCAAAATCATTTCCCACGCTTTTACTTCATCCATTATCCAATATGCTTTTGGAACTCTTATCGGGTCAGGACTTCATCTCATGACACAACAATGTGCACCGATGGTTTCCCCCGATACTGAAATCCCGATCACACATGGCCCGATACCTCCGAAATATATATTTTAATATATGCATAAAAATATATATAAAATGAGCCACTTGCGGACCCGAAATAATATGAAGCTAAATGTTGATTACCCATCGGGTCCAGGATATCGGGTCTCAACATATCGCATGAAAAAGGCTCCCACTTGGTTTTCCCGATACCGAAAATACTATGGACCCGATAATTTATCAAAAGGGATTAATTCCATCGTCGGGTCCGGGTTATCGGTGATTGCTCATCCCTAATAATAAAAACTCCACTTCTATTTCGCCGATCCGATATCAACGGTTCAGTCATCGCTGAATAGTTGAACTGCCTGCCTGTGCTGATGGAACCTCCGGACGCGATTTTTAAATTGGATGCCGTCGCTGTTCCTGCACGGCAGTTGGAATTAACATTCCAACAGCCAATAGATAGGACGATGGAGGCAAACATTCAAACACCGAGATTAATGCTGAGATTAAAACTGTAACATTGATTTCGTAAACATTGTTCATACCACTAAAAGGTTATCCATTAATGTTGACCCTCCAAATTTTTTATTTGTCCATTAACGTTGGCCCTGCAAATAAGGTTGCCCCTTTCTTTGCAGAAATGAAAATGCAGAATGTTATTTGAGTGATTACTATTGAAATTTCAAACACTCCATTCCTCTCCTTTCTTCTCAATCACAACTACTTTTTGGTCGTCTCCTGCAGTATTCTGCTCTTCTCTTCAGAGTTTCAACGCATATATATCAGAGATTCAATGCACTCCATCCCATGCTACAACACTACATTCAATGTTGTATTCAATGGATTTTAACCTACGCTTTCAATATGTCCTTCACCACAGTCCATTCATCACACAAATACTATGAATCGATGCACAAATATGCTTCAATGTACTCATTGCTCGAAATATTCAATGCACTCACTACTCAAACACATTCACTGTTCCAACTATTTAAGATATTCACTACTTGAACAAGGGTTTGCATTACAAGGAGAAGAATCAAGGGATGTTGAATTGATGCGCATAGATGCTTCAGTGTATTCATTTCTCGAACTATTCAATGCACTCACTGCTCAAACACATTCATTATTTCTCTGATACCATGATAGGCTTGATAACCCGAGACAAGGGATGTTGAAAATATTAGAAAAGGGGTATGTTAACAAGTTAGTTCAGATTGTAAGAGTCACTGCATCCAAGATTGTTAGATTCACTGCATCCAAGATTCACTGCATCCAAGATTGTTAGATTGTAAGAGTCACTGCATCCAAGAGAGGGAGAAAATGACTAAATCTGAAGATGTAAAGGAGAAAAGTGAGGTTAACAGCCATATCAGTTGTGTGGGAGCTCAAAAGTCAATCTTGAGAATGACATTATTGAATATGCGTCTAGTGGTGTTCCTTTAAATATTTCTATGATCGAAGTTGTTGGCCTTGATTCTAAAATAGAAATTAAAGACATAACTGCCATTGTGGCATATGTTGTTGTATAGTTTTGAGCACTTAGGCTCTTTCTTGCCCCCTTTTCTTCTTTGTATATCAGTTTTTGAAGAGTAAACAATGCTCAGTATATATATGGGAAGAAGAGGTTGTATTGAAATCATATCTTGAAGCTGTGAACGCTCATTCAACATCCAACATCGTTATTCCTCTTAACATGGAAGATACAAATGATCTACTATCGTGTATTGCAATGTATTATTAATTAACTGCAAAATTGCAATATCATCGTAATGCATAGATGCACTACCAAATTCTGTGCTCACACATATTGCACTTTATTATTAATTTACTGCAAAGCTGTGGTGCCATTTTAACACATAGGTGCAATACCATTATAACGCATGAGCTAGCATATAATAATTTCTCACCCATAGAATCTCATTGTTGGTAACGCCAGATGGACCGACCACGACTTATGCCGGAGGGTAAAAATGCCAGATAGATATTATACGGATGCAGTCTTACCTGGGCATGAACCTGAATCTTAATACTCTCCCTTATCTCATAGAAAATGAATAAAATGGCATTATGATTAAGAAATAATCTCATTTTATGATCCCCGATGAGGAGAAAAAAGAACGATTCAATGTATAATGGCGCTCAACATATTTTTGAATAATTTTTTTGTTAAATCCATTTCTTTATTACACCTATTAGTTTTAGTGAGCTTTCCAGCTTTTTATTGGAATAAGCCATCATTTTGTCCATAATCCATTGAAACGCATATTAGTGATATTTACAATGTCCATCAGAATCCTGCTTATAGAATCAATATCACATCTACCTTGTTGTCAATACTATGTATGGTCCTTTCAACACTTATTATCAGTTATTCTGACTCCTGACATTCTTGCTCCAGTCAAATATTCATATCCATAATTGCACACAGTCATTATTCTTCATTTTCCTTGTGTTAGGTTTCTTGTCTCTATTCATATCTTACAATTGCATATAGAGTTCACTCTGAGTGCTCAATTCTCTTTGGTCTCCCATTTCCTTCTTTGAGATGCTTTTATTCTTGCTGCTTCTTTAACTCCAAATTTTTGATATGATCATAAGCCTCTTGTTCCTCTTCATTACTCCTTCCTGCTCCTATAATCTCCCCCTTAGGTCGTGCTCAATTTCATATACTCTGTAGTATTTTAGGTTCTCCTTTTGAAGTCAAATTACTGAAGAGAGCTTGCAAAAATTATCCCTAACTTGTTTCTCAGATATTCAAACGTTTCTCTAGCAAGGGGCTTTGTAAATATATCTTCTATTTGTTCTTTTGTGGGTATGTACTCCAACTTCACTATTTTCTAAGCAACTTGTTCTCTGAGAATGGAGCACGAGATTTTTTTAAATGCTTATTCTACTTGTATTGTCGCATTTGATAGATATAGGTTAATTAAAATTTACCTTCATGTTCTGTAGTGTTTGTTTCATCCACAACACTTGTGTGCAACATGATGCAGTTGCTATGTATTCAACTTCTGCAGTAGATAGAGAAAATGATGTTTGTTTTTTTCTTATCCATGCTACCAAAGAGTCTCCTAGGTAGAATGTACCATCGCTTGTACTTTTTCTGTCATCCACATAGCTCGCCCAATTCACATCTATGTATGTTGTCAATATAAAGTCCTTACCTTTCGGATACCATAGTCCATAGCCTGTAGTCCCTTTCAAGTACCTCAATATCCTTTTTGTTGCTAACAAATGGCTTTTCTTGGTTTCTAATTGATATCTTGCTACCAATCCAACCATCAACATTGTCTGGTCGAGAAGTTTTTAGGTATAACAAACTTCCTATAATAGATATGTATAGATTTTGATCCACATCAGATGATTCATCATGTGCACATAGCTTACATCCTGTAGTCAAGGGGGTTGAGATAGGTTTACAATCTTCCATTTGGAATCTTTTCAACATATCTCTTAGGTATTTATCTTGAGAAATGAATATGCCTCCATGTTTTTGTAGGATTTGGAGCTCTAGGTAGAAGGTAAGTTCTCCAATCATAAACATTTTGAACTCGGTCTTCAACTCTTCAGCAAACCATTCTACTAGATTATATTTATTTCTTCCAAACATATATCATCCACATACACAACTATAATCAGTAATGCATCTCCATCAACTTTTATGTACATATTACTATAAGGTCCTCCTCTCTTGAAACCTTGATTTTGAAGGGACTTGTCCAGTCTAGAGTACCACGCCTGTGGTGCTTGTTTAAGATCATATAGTGCTTTCTTTAACCTACAAACATAATTAGGCTTATCTATGAATGGACAACCTTCATGTTGTTCCATATAGACTTATTCCTCAGGATCACCATTTAGGAAGGAAGACTTCATGTCCATTTGGCACACCTTGAAATCATTGTAGCATGCAAAGGCCAAAAACATCTTGATTGCCTCCAGTCTCGTGACTAGTGCAAAAGTCTCTTCATAATCAAGACCTTCCACTTGTGAGTAACCCTTACACACTACTCTGACTTTGTTTCTAACAACTTGACTGTGTTCATTCATCTTATTTTTGAATACCCATTTTGTGCCAATGACATTTTTTTCGAAAGGTCTGTGTGTTATGTCCCAAGTCTCATTCTTCTCAATTTGATCTAACTCCTCGTTCATAACATCTATCCAACTTTTTTATTTACTTTCCTCTTCAAATTTATTTGGCTCTATCTGTGACAACATTGCTATATGAACTTGCTCATATTTTTCTGCCAGTTGCCTCCTTGTTTGTACTCCTTTACTTTTATCTCCAATAATTTGATTCTTAGGATGATTTTTTTGAGTGTGTATTGAGGGTCCTTTTGAATAAGTCTCTGTATATTCTAATTCTTCATGTTGTACTTCATTCTCTTTACTGATATGATGATGATGATCTGGAGGATTGATAAAACCTATGCTCTTATTTTTATTGGGAGGCTCTTCGTCAACCTTAACATCTATGCATTCCACAATATTATGCAATATTTTATTATAACATCTATATCCCTTTCTTTTTGAGGAATATGCCAATAATATTCCTTCATCAAATCAAGCATCAAACTTTCCTATCTTTTTATCATTATTTTTTATATAACATTTACTCCTGAATACTTTAAAATTCTTGATTAATGTTGGTTTCCCATGCCATAATTCATAAGGTGTCTTATCACAATTTGGTTTGAGATGTATCTTATTGAGAATACGTACCATTGTATGCACGACTTCTTCCCAATAGGTTTAAGCAATGTTTCTTTCTTGCATCATGGCTCTAACTATTTGCTAAACATACCTATTTTGTCTCTCTGTGACTCCATTCTGTTGCGGTGTGTTTGCAATAATATATTGTTGTTTTATCCCAAATTCATTACATAGGTATACAAACTCATCTGATGTAAATTTACCTCCTTTGTCTGAACTTATGCACTTTATCTTACACCCTGTTTGATTTTCAGCCAATGCCTTAAATTTTTTAAATTTCTCAAATGCTTGTGACTTATTTCTGAAAAATGTCACCCAAGTAAATCTTGAATAGTCATCGATTACCAACATGAAATATTGTTCTCCTCCTCCTGCTTTTGTTCTGGAAGTCCTGCACAAATCCATATGAACTAGTTGCAGAGGCTTGTTACCTGATAGTTTATATTTGACTTTGAATGATGTTCCTATTTGTTTATCCATTTGACATGGCTTACAGATATAATTTTGAGGCTTCTTTATTTTTGGTAGATCTCTGACTGCTCCCTTCTTGTTGAGTTTGATGATGTGATCAAAGTTGAGATGCCCCAGTATCCTATTCCATAGCCATGATTCATCTTGTTTACTGATGTAACATTCCTCACTCTCTTCTTTCAAGATATACACATTATTCTCAGTTTGAACTCCTTTAGCCATAACCTTCCGTGTAGATGTTGAACTGATTTCACAGTTTTGAGCTCTAAAGATAACATCACACCCTTTGTCACAAATCTGATTTACACTCACAAAGTTATGTTTTAGACCATCTACAAATAGTACATCCTGAGCCTTTGTTATGTGGACAATCCCTTCTGTGGAAATAAGTTATCTCTCTAGTCCTATAAGAGGATCTAGCAACAAACTAGACAAACATGTGCAAAATTTCCTAGTTTATATCAGAAAATAAAAAGTAAGATAGATGACCTACCTTGCTCTGATGCTGAACGACCGTTGATGTCACTTCCAAGTTCAATCCTCTTTACGTCGTTGTGGATGAACACCTACAAGTAAGATCAAACAAAGACAATATAAACATATATAGCATAATTCATTCTAACATAAACTATATGACAAATCAATGAATATCATACTAAATGAGTAATGCTTTACACAATTATGGAAAGTAAACACATGATGCATTTATTAATAGAAAATGAGGGGAGCATAAAACCATATGAGCCTTGATGTTGGAAGCCTCCTTTGGATGCATTTCCAAGTCCAAGCCAAGACCTTCAAGCACTCCTTCTCCTTAGCAAAATGGGCAACATTAAGGCATAGTTTCAGCATAGGAATGCAACCAAGCAATGACCAACCAGTTGTGGATAGAAGGGATTTCATTTACTGGGAAGGGGAGGTAGTTAAGGATCCATAAAAGGAGGTAGAGGTTCCACATCTTAAGGAGAATATCCCTAAAGGTAGGATCAAGGAATCAAAATGGGAGAGCTCTACCATATCCTTATTCACTTGTAATTAGCTCACAGTTCTCAAGGCTTATAGTAAGAGAATATTCTCCTCCACTTTATAAAAAAATGCTAGAATAGGTTCAATGCGGGTTTTCCTATCAAAAGTTGTGTTGATAGAGCTAGGTCAGTATGCTACAACATGCCACCAGCACGGGTCACCAATGGTGCAAAAAGCACTGATCCAGAAAACTAGGTTTTTAGACAAGTTTCTTCAGGACTCTCTCAGGGGAAACTTTTCTTCTCTTCTTCAGGGATGCTTTTGTATATGTTTCATGGTGAATACACTAACAGATTTCTTCATTTTGATGCTTCAGGATACGGGATAGGAAGTGTGACAAAATACTGTGTAATAAATGCCCCCTAAAGTATGAAGGCAGAACATGGAGTGATGGGTGAAATTCTTTATAAGTCAAGGCAAGGACCCAGAGAAACACCATTAGGAGATGTGGTGAAGTAAAATTATAAGTGTGGACACGAACGAATTCCTCTAGACTGATAATGGGTCTAGCTACAATAGATACATACTATGGAAGTTTTCCTTAGGTTAGAATCAATCAAGAGGGCCTACCTCTTGGTCGCTTATCCTTCTTGATGATGTCCTCGCTTGCTCGCTCCAACAATATCTCGCTTCCTTCTTCAAGCTCCTGAAACAAGTAAACAACAACAGCACAAAAACATAATAATAGACAAATTGCAATTCAACCTAATTAATGATTCAAGAAGCTTTAAGACACAAATATGTAATATTAAAAAACATGTAGGAAATCAATCGATAGTTACATATATTAATATCAAAGAAAGATTACAACCATTCATCTTGATGTCGCAGTCTTCCTCTAACAAGAATAGGTTCCCACACACTTCTGCTATCACTTCATGATGGCTTCAAACAACAATAGTTTAAAGGATCTTCCCTTTAGGCTTCACTCAAAACCAAACACACTTCTCCCTCACACAATTAGATGGATATAACTAGTAGTAGCTTGCTTGTCTAAAATAGTATACTCACACTCAGCCAAAACTCTAACTATGACTAGTTTGTGCTTGGGAAGAAGGGAGGTTTATATAAGAAATATGGATGGAAGATGGATCCTCTTCTCATGGGAGAAGCACTTATCCCTTGAATTAGTTCCATCATTATAGTGGAAATGAGCCCAAACTATCATCCTTGGCCCCATCCAACCAAACCATTTACGAAACTTCCATTACGAAGCTTCTAAAGCTGGAAGCTTCAGCTCTAATTTAAAAAACTTTCCATAATAGGACCGACGTGACTGGAACACATCTCACTTGCACCAATTAGCATGGGGAATAGTGTTAATCACTGCACATTGGCATGGGGGAGATAAAGGTCATCAACGCTGACCTTGAAAATTGGGCAAAACAGAAGTTTCAAGGGAAATAGTGCAAAAGGGAAATGATTTGCTCATGAAGAGGGACATAATGGGAGTTTCTCCATGAAGGCAAAGCATGCGGGGTTCACTATAGAGGTCCTCCAGGATCAAGGAACATGGAGTACAGGGACAATGACAAAATTTTGTGTAACATATTCCCCCTAAAGCGTAAAGGTCGAGCCGGAGTGAGGGATGAAATGCTTTATAAATCAGTGCGGGGAACTGGTCTACCATCGTAAAACCTACAAACAAGTATGAATACATATACATAAACTGAGATCTATATAAAATGATACATGAATCATGGTATGGACGCAGCCATCTAGAGAATGATCATGTAAATGGATCCAAGTATGGGTGCAGCCATCCGTTAAAGAGGACCATAATGAAACCAAAGTATGGTCACAACCATCCCATAATGAGAAGGATCACATATGATAACTCATGGTCTGGTTGCAGCCAGCCATCTGAAAGAGACATGCATATCATTATAACTATGCCACACCACTTCGCAACATGGAATTTTGTGATCTGAGTCCAGGTTCTTGCACTCCAACACGCCCCGATTAAAGTACAAATTCTAGCATGCGAATAGATGTTTGACGTCGAACATGCTAGAAAGTCGCTTGATTACCAGTCAATGATGTAAACTGTTAACAAGCGCAAGAGAAACCACCAATAATGACAATGGCCTTCAAGGTAGTATCAGCACAATCCACGAAATGTGAATACAAGAACTGAATTCAAACACTCGTGAAATCACTCGATCGAAAGCCAATGATGTGAACTTGTCATCGAGTGCAAAGAACTTGCCATTAGGGCATGCAATCTCTAGGGTACTGGAAGGGAGTCTCTTGCTCAACTTCCCAGATAATGAGACGAAATCAATGAAAGCGACCGTGTCAAAGGAGGTTTATAATGAATCCCACATCTTCGATGTGAGACGAGAGGATGCAAAATGATTTTGGAAGATACAAAGAATCAGAGGTAAGTGTAACTGCAGAAGGACAACTCTTGAACATATCGGCGACACAATTGGAAGTTTGGCAGCTTTTGGATCCAGGGGATCGGTGGTCATGATGATGTGACATAGATCAAACAGAAGGAAAAAATGAACAGCCCAAACCCAAGGAGGTCAATCGACAAGCCATCAGTTCCAGGTACCAGCCGAAGCCCTGAGCTCCATTTTCATGCCATTCATTTCTGGTTTTAGCCATTTTTTTGGAATTTTAGGGAGGTTTTTGAGAAAAACAAATCGCCCTCGGTTGGCACGATTTTTAGGCATGGGATCTGACCAGGCGAGGTTGATTTGCATAACCATCCATGCCGACCAATGCGACTATTTCTAAAACAGGTGCACCGACACCGAGGATAGGGAAAAATCATATTTTCTCAATAACTGACCATTAAAACTTGAATTTTATGTGCCAAAACTTATCATTGACTCAAATAAATGACTTTTGTAGGAGAGAAATTATTGAAAATGGTGGATTGGAAAGAAAGAGAACACGAGGATGTTGACACCCTAGCATTGAAAGATCCAAATTTCCTGGAGGCTTTAAGGGCTTGCGCAGTCCTCAAAGTTTTCCTTACACCAGGGATGCGGGCCCATCCCAAGTTGCTTCAATACTTGATAAGCATTTGGGACATCAATCATGAGATTTTTGTCATTGGGGACCAGGAGATGGAGTTCACAACTTCATACATATACTTCATCACTGGACTATCTCGTAGGGGTGAGCCAGTGAACTTGTATGGGTCATGTCCGGTTGGGGCAAGCATATCTTCCCTGCTTACCAAACATTGTCTTGAGGCCTTGAAATCCAAAAGTGGGAAGATAGAAATTTCCAGTGTGCGGGATTTGAGACTAAGGGTGCTTCTGTTGACCATCAACAGAGTGGTGGGGTCCCAGGTAGAACATGAGACTACAAGTCGAAGTACCATTATGCTATTGACTGCACAGCTCCTACGATCTTCAACTTGTCCGAGGCCATGAAGATGAACATCAAGCGCCAATTGTCCAAAGCTGATGTTATCAGGAAATCTAGTGTCCACTTGGAGGTGTTAATCCCACTAAGACGGGTAGCTATCTTAGAAACAAACAAACTAAAGTTACTTTCATTTTCCTTTATGAGAAGTATATGAGAAGGAAGCAAAGTACCGACCTTAGCCTTGCGCTAGGTTCCTTGCTTGTTTCCTCTCCCTTCTGATAGATCTTTGCCGCTCCTTCCTTGTTTACCTCACTTCAAAGAGCACCTGTAAATTCAAAGCAGCATAACACTATCGAAGTACAGAGATCTACAATCATAAACAATATAGGGCCAGATATATATTGACCACACAAATGCATATATCATCAAACATACAAGAATGTGGAGGAAAACTTGAATAGCTTTATTA
>APFE030833723.1:0-67415 GCA_000404065.3 Pinus taeda
TGACAGTCTTGAAGAAATTATAAATGGATCAAAAATATATCTAGGGGATGATAATGGATATCAGATTAAAGGTCATGGGGTGATTTCAGTTAAGTTACCAAATGGAAAAATTAGTCACCTTTCAAATGTTGTATATGTACCTGGAATAAACAAAAACCTGATATCTGTATCCATGATGGTTGATCAAGATATGTATGTCGAATTCTTCAAGACTCACTGTGTGATAAAGGATTGCAGGAATGAAATTGTTGCAACAGGCATGCGAGTTGGAAGCCTATACAGGTTGGATGCAAAAAGTATATCAAAGCAAGCCATGGTTGCAGGAGAGTCGACAGCTGAACAACTATGGCATCAGAGGTTTGGTCATCTGAATCTGCAGGATCTCATGTTGTTACAAAATAAAGGTATGGTCGAAGGTCTCCCCATCTTTCGTAACATTCAGTGAAACTGTGATGGTTGTGCCTTAGGAAAGATGCACAGAGAACAGTTCCATGTGCATGATAGGAGGAGGCAAACAAAAATCTTAGAGCTAGTGCATACTGATGTATGTGGTCCCATGCAGACAAGGTCGTTAGGGGGAGCATACTATTTTTTGTTATTCACTAATGACTGCACTAGGTATTCATGGGTTTATTTTTTAAACAAGAAAAGTCAGACTTTCCAATGTTTTATAGAGTTCAAAACCCTGGTGGAAAAACAGTTTGGAAAAAGTATTAAAATTCTTCGATCTGATCAAGGAGGAGAATACAAATCAAAGGAATTCATGAAATACTGCAAAACTCACGAGATTGTTCAGCAATATACAGTGCCGCATACACCACAGCAAAACGGAGTTGCAGAGCGTAAAAACAGAACCTTGGTGGAGTGTGCAAGGAGCATGCTACAAGGTAAGGGTCTATCTAATATGTTTTGGGCAGAAGTGATAAATACTGCTGTATATTTGAAAAATAGAAGCCCTACTAGGTTTCTTGGCTTCAAAACCCCTTTTGAAGCCTTATATGGATTTAAACCAGCAGTAAACCATTTAAGAGTCTTTGGGTCAAAGGCATTTGCGCATGTACCCAAAGCTGATAGAAAGAAACTAGACCCTAAGGCAGTTAAATGCATCCTAGTTGGTTATGGCACAGAGTTTAAAGCATACAAACTGTTCAATCCTGAGTCTCGTAAGACATTTGCTAGTAGAGATGTAGTCTTTCATGAACAGGTGCAGGAAAGGAAAGCTGATGTTGGAGATGATTGGCACATTCCATTGCTTTTGGAGGAAAGCAGCGAGGATGAGAGGGAGCAGGAACAGGAGCAGAAAGAAGAAAATGAAGAAGAACAGCAAGAAGGTGAAAAAGCAGGCCCAATTATTGCAGAGGAAAACAAATTTGAGGTAAGTCCTCCCCTACCAAGGAGGTCAGGTAGGAAGACTCAATTACCATTGAAGTTGAGAAACTATGCTTTAATGTCAAAAGTTTTGAACATTGTAGAACCCTCTAATTATAAAGAGGCTAGTCAATTTAAGGAATGGAGAACTGCAATGGATGAAGAAATGGAATCAATCTTTAGAAATGATACTTGGGATTTAGTAGAGCTGCCTAAAAATAAAACTCCTATAGGATGTAAGTGGCTGTTTAAACCAAAAATGAATGCAGATGGAAGTATAGATAAGTTAAAAGCTAGGTTGGTTGCAAAAGGATATTCAAAGAAAGAAGGTATAGATTTTGATGATACTTTTGCACCTGTAGCAAAGCTAAATACAATCAGAATGAGTATTGCTTTAGCTACTAAACATAATTGGGAATTATATCAGCTTGATGTTAAATCTGCATTTTTAAATGGTGATTTAAAAGAAGAAATTTACTTAGTACAACCAGAAGGATATGTAAAGCAGGGGCAGGAACATCTTGTTTGCAGACTGAAAAAGGCTTTATATGGTTTAAAGAAAGCACCCAGGTCGTGGTATGAAAAAGTGGATTCTTTCTTTATAGAGTATGGTTTCCATAGAAGTTTAAATGACCCAAATTTGTATACCAAGTACAATAATCAGGGGCAGATTGTTTTGATTTCTTTGTATGTGGACGACATGATTATAACAGGAAATGCATTTGATTTAATCAAAGAAATCAAAACGCTGATGGCACAAGTTTTTGAAATGAAGGATCTCGGAAGCCTTCACTATTGTCTGGGATTAGAAGTATTTAGAGATACTGGGCAAACTTTTCTTACCAAGGGAAGTATGCTAGTAATCTGTTAGAAAAGTTTACTATGGATCAGTGTAGAACAGTAGCAACACCTTTGCAGCAGAATCTGAAATTGAGTAGTGATGATGGCACTAAGGAGGTAGATGCCACAATGTATAGACAGCTGGTTGGCAGCCTGATATACCTTACAACAACCAGACCTGACTTGGCATACTCTGTTAGTGTGCCGAGCCAATTTATGGCAAAACCGCTTGAAAGTCACTGGAATGCAGCGAAAAGCGTGTTGAGTTATCTTTGTGGTACTGTTCATTTTGGTATTTTATATCTGATGTTACTCTAGCAGGTTTTTTAGACTCAGATTGGGCAGGTAACCTGGATGATCAGAGGTCCATCACAGGTTATGCATTCAACATAGGTTCCAGGGTCATAGCATGGAGCAGCAAGAAACAGAGTACTGTAGCTTTGTCATCATGTGAAGCTGAGTATCAAGCATTGTGTGCAGCAACATGTGAAGCAATCTGGTTGAGGAGACTTCTCAAAGATGCAGGAAAGAAACAGAGGAACCCATTCTATCAAAAGCGACAAACAGAGCACCATCAAATTAACATACAACTCCAAGTGTTCCACAAAAACACCAAGCCTATTAGGACACTTTCAGTTCCATTCTTGTTAGAGAGAAATTACAGTCCAAATGAAATTGCTGTTGAATATTGTAAAACTGTGACAATATCGTGGCTGACCCATTTTACAAAAGGGCTCTTTGCATGAGAAATTTTGAATTGTTTAGAAAGATGCTAGGAGTTCAGGAGAACCCTTTCTCCATTAAGGGGGGGAGTTGAGAATAATTAATATTTTTTTATTATTAATGGAGAAAATGGTTACATTGTTGTAACTTTCTCCCTAGTTTAGGATTAGTTCCTATAGTTATGGGGTTTGAGTACAACTTCCTATTTCCTAGTATTATATTTAATGATGTAATCTTCTGATTGAAGAGTAATAGAGTGAACGAGAGAAATCTCTCAAGTTTTGTGAGTGTAGTCTCCAGGTGCAGTCCACACCTGAGAGCTACATCTCTTTCTTTTCAATTCAGTGCATATTTTATCTGTAAATCAGAAATATATGGAAAAATCTTGCGTTCACTGGATTTCAAAAATGCACAATACATCAAGAGCAAGATATAGCTCCATCAAAAGTTCAGTCATCCTGAAAATCTGCGTTTAACGCCTTCTCAGTACATGAAATAAACAAGTCCTACCGTTAGCGCTCCCTGTTCTTCTGCAATAGCCCTACTGATCTCGCTGAACACATCTAATCGCTAGATTAGCAACGCGAGTAATGGATTTTATCTCGTAATTTCCACGGAGCCTTTCGTCTAAGATTTTTGTTATTTTATTCTGATTTTCTGGTACGTACTAACCTATAAGGATTCCAATAATTACGATTGTTGTTAATCTAATTTTCTAGTAATCACGATTATTCTTAATTTAAGATGGATTAAAAACTACAAAGTTACAATATTATAATTTGATTTTTGTTTTTATAATCTTTCATAGAAGTAAATTCAAACCATTTCCATTCTTTTTTAGAAATTTACCATTATAATATAAAATATAACAAGTTTTGGATGAAAAATTATCAAATTCCTTATCCAACCCACCGATATTTTGAAATTTACAAGTAGAATATAAAATAAAACAGGTTTTAAAATATAACAGGTTTTGAATGAAAAGCTATCAGATTTGCAAAATCTGCAATGGATGGAAAAAATATGAAATTCCTTACCCATCCAACTAGGTTTCGTTCCTCTGCTCCTAGTTTTGCATAGCTTGTCTACCACCTATAATCTCCCACAAAACCACTCCAAAACTATACACAGCACTCTTGTCCATCAACATTTGAGTTGAGTTTGAAAATAACTATGGAAAAAAGCTTAAGCCAATCATTGAAAAAATACAATACAAATTTTTTTACTGCTCTCTATAGAAAAATACAAAGAATCCATCCTCTTATAATAGTTAATCCAGTTACTCAGTGTGGATAATAGAAAGAGAATGTAGGATGTACGTGGTTTACACTGGATAGAGGTATCATGCCGTTACTTTTACTGCAGTGGTAAATGTGAGAAGCCTCCCCATCAATTGTCATCCTTGGACCGAAATCGCCCAATATTCTATTCAAATTGCGGTGTAAATCGAATGTTGGCAGTGTTCGCATCCCTGTGAATTATTTTTGGAGTGGAACCCATGTGCAAGTATTCCAATCCCGCAGGTGGATCACAGGAAAACATGGCCAACTTTTATATTGCAGTATTATTCTCAGAAAGACACAGGAAAACATGGTTAGAGTTTATATCATGAAAAACTAATGTGCAATATTATTCCGAGAAAGGCCGAAATAGCCCAATATTTCATTCCAATTAATGTGCAGTATTATGGAGAAAAACATACCCTGGCCTGAGTTCGGAACATTGTGCATTTGGAGCCGCAAAAGAAAAGAATTAGAACCAAATTTGTGATCGTTAAATTGCTTAACAAGCTTATATTTCCCACAAAAGAAAATAATTAGAACCAAATTTGTGATCGTTAAGTTGCTTAACGAGTTTATATTTCTTTGAGAAACATACGTACGTAAAGGAGGTCTTTGCTGCACATACAATTTCAATGTCAAGTTACCCTTGCACATACAATTTCATTGTCAAGTTGCCAGTGGCCATCGCCATTGCCATGATTTAATACCAGTGGCCATTGCCATTGCCATGATTTAATACATAACCTGTATAAAAAAATTCTCGGCTGCTTTTTCCTTCTTGTCGAACAACCTGCCCTAATCTTAAGTAAGGGAGGCTCGTCACGCCTGATTTTCCCTTGCCACAACGCGTTGCGTAGACAATTTCACTGTCAAGCTATAAATTTATGATACCATGCTGTAATCGGTTATTTCTACTAGTGTGTACATCGTTTCAGCAACGAATTTGTAACCGTTAGACTATTGCGCAAACTGGTTAGGTCTACTAGTGTGTACATCGTTTCAGCAACGAATTTGTAACCGTTAGACCATTGCGCAAATTGTTTCAGCAACTAATTTGTAACCCTTCTATTTTAATGGTTGAAATTTTTGCAATAGTTTAATATATAATCTTATGGTTTATAAAGATGACAGGTGGGTAGAAAAGGAAAACCCATTACCACATAAATATTATAAGGAAAGAGAAACGCTAAATATTATAAGAAAGTGATAAACCCATAGTTAAGAACCAAATTTTTTTTTTTTTATTATAACAAGCTCAAAGGAAAAAATGAAGATTATAACTAACTCATAATCTTCTGAGTTTTTCATATTCTTATATATACACGATGTAATGATAAAGATCTATACTTAATGCCTAGGCTCCATTCACCTGATGTTGCTCAACCCTGGATGAAACCCTAGTCAAATGTTTAAAAATTTTAAAGCTTAATTTATAATATTTATTAATTACTAAAAATTTTAGTCCAGGTGAAATATAAAAGAGTTAAAAGAGGTGGTGAGATCGAGTTTTTATTTAAAAAACCACCATAGTGAAAATGTTCATTAATTTGGAAAATTTTGTGGACACAAATAAATTTAGCCATAAATACCAAATTAATATATATAGTTTAAATTGTATATTTTAATAATTTTAACACATCTTTAAATAACAATTGAATTCATTATTTTTCAAAACCCTAAAATATATATAATATATATATATATATATATAATATATTATTTATACATATTCCTTTTTAAAAATAAAAATATTAAACTTTTCACAACTATATTAATTTTTATTTTATAAATAAAAAAAAACTTTCCTTTCATAATTTCTAACTTTCTAACTAATAAAAAGTAAAGTACAAAAATTTATTTATTTTAATAAATTAAAAATAATACTCCCTTCATCAAATTTCCTTTAATTAATAAAATAAATAAAATAAAAAATATAACTTTTAGTTGAACATTATTAATTAATTAAATACTTTAATTTTTTTAATAAATTATATATATGATGATGATGGTGGTAGTTAATGTCCGCTTGAACCAAACATTGGTCTATCAAACCTAAAGAAACAAATTATTTATTTTGATTTAAGATTTTATTCTTATACTCAAAAAGCTTGGAGAGAAGCCTCCCAAGCTCACTATAATTTTGACATTGTAAAAGGCCAGGAAGGTCAATATTGTAACAAATATTGTGAAACTGAGATTAATGTGGTTGTAAGTGGGGCACTCTAAGAGGAAGTGGTTTTCATCCTCAATGTTCCTATTCTCACATATATGGAAGATCCTTTCCATCCATAGTGTTTTAGGAACTGCCCAACTACCTATTTCACTATGGAGCTCATGAGAATTCGTTCTAATCTTTGCTATATTAATTTTCTTCTTTGAGCTAGTTAAAATAGAGAGATACTTTTTATCTTCTAGGGTGGGGTTGATGACCTCCTTACAATAACTTAATTTTCTTTTAGCCGCTAAATCTTTCTCACACCACATTTTTTCTTTGAACTTAGAAGTAACAATATCTTTAATGTTACTAATGTTTTGCAATGCGTCATTCTCGTTGATCTCCCAATAGTTTAACGAGGCCCTTGTGTCTTTATGCCACCCTCGATTGAGCCTTAGGTGGTTTTGGCTGGAATTTAAAGCTAGCTTAGGAAGTCTATGCTATTGAGTTTATATATATATATATAATATAATATTATATATATATATATATTATATATATATATTATATATATATATTAAATATATATGTGGTATTATACTTAAATATATTTTGTATTTAAATAGAGAAAAATATTTACATATTTTATAATATATAATTTAAAAATGTTATAAATTTTATTAATGAAATTTTATAGTTGTTTTTTGTGGTAGTTCAATTGGTTAATCCTAGAATTGTCAAGTTTTTGAAACTCAAACCACCAAGGTTCAAATCCCTCTTGTTGTGACCCTCACTAAGAGGAGGAGCCCATATCCTCTCCTAGCCCCTAAGAGGTTTACTCTCTCTTAGTTTATATATATATATATATATACATATCTTGGGGTTAGACAAACAAGGGCTTTATAACTATATCATGTTGGGAAATCAAGCTAATAAACCCCTAAGAGGTTTACTCTCTCTCTCTCTCTCTATATATATATATATATATATCTTGGGGTTAGACAAACAAGGGCTTTATAACTATATCATGTTGGAGTTGACTACATGAAGTGTGAAAATATTGGAAGTTTAGGTTCAACTCCAAACTAATAAATCAAATAGGAGTGAGGCTTGGAGAATTTCGAAGAACTACACATTGCTATGTAACATCTTAGCTTATTCAAAACTTTTTTAACTTACCCAAAATTTAAAAAAAAAAAATTATTATAATTTTTTTACTTTGTTTATTATAAAAATTAAAATTTATTAAAATCAAAATAGTTTTATCAAATTTAAAAATTAAAAATCATTTAAAAATTTTATTATTATATTAAAAAAATATTCTCATTCCCTATAATTTTATAAATAAAAAATTAACTATATATTAAATAAATAATAAAAAGCAACATAGCTAAATAATAATATATTGCCTATTGAAAGGATAATAATATCAACCAACAAAGAAAACTAATGGAAACTAGCTCATTCATCATAAAGTCACACGTCATAATTCAAGTCATCGAAGTAAGTATCATATTAATTTGAATATGTTATGATATATTGCAAAATACATTTTTTCCAAATATTATAAATTTATTTAATTTGTAAATGGTAGAAAATTTATTTATATTTTTTAATTAATATTATATTTTAAATTTTCATTTAAAAATATATTTAATTAAATTAAATTAATTATAATTATTTAAAATTATATAATAATTTTTTTTTCAAGAACCAATCTTGACATGTTGCATTTTAAATGGGTAATTTCTTTATTAAATTTTTGAGAAAAATCTTAATTTTTATTAAAAAGTTTTGAAAATTACATTTTCAATATGCATAAGGGTACATTAAGATGTACACTATTTTGAAGTACCGTCATCCATAAAAAAATAGTAAAATAACATGCTTTTGACGCCTTTCTCATTTTATATCACATGATTTCATTAGTACATATTATAAATAAGAAATATTGAGTCATCCATTAAGAAGAGGTATGTTGTCTTCAAGTATTAATAATATCCATCTATGTGCCTTCTATGAAAGGTATATGATAGTACTCATAAAAAAGTGCCATCTAGTTGCTCCATGATCTTCCATGTGCTATATTCTCTTTAACACCCATTTTAGAAAGCATATATGCAATAATTTTCTTTTCTTTGTAGAGGTGACCATAAAAATATGATCAAGACCATGTTTTAACGATAAGATCTCTTTTGTAATAGGTATCACTGTGTGCATGTGACATATGGTGACCTCATTGAACAAATTTATAACAACCAAGAAATCCCCAAAATTTTGTAGCCACTTATATCCTCTTTCTATAGCAAACAAGATCCAAATCTTGAGAATGAGTAATTATGCATAATTAATAGTACTCATTCCTAGCTAATTTTTGAATTTGTAGAAATTATTATCCTTTAAAAAATAGCACCACCACAACATTATCCGCAAGAAAGGTACGTTGCATCAAAATAAGCCCACAGGTAGGAGCCATCCGCTTCTTCAAAAGTTATAATTTGAGGCGTAAGAAAAGAGACAACTTCAATGATTAAATCATAAGTAGCTAGAACTTGAGTTGCTACCATTTCAGGAGTTGTATTGTTTTCTTAGAAAATGTCATGATTCCTTGCAATTTGAATTCCCCAATTCATGGCACATCACATATTTTTGAGCTTTTTTTAGGCTACAAGATCCCACTATGATTTCCAAGCTTCTTTGCATGACGATGTTGAGGTGAAAACTCAACACCCCCATTTTTTACTTATTTATTTCAAATAGTAGGGTCCGTTTCCATAAATTTTCCGCTAAATCACGTTTTAATATTTTTCATTTAGTTAAGTGTCCTACAATTTTGCCAGATTTTTTTATTTTCTTTGGATTTTCCTTCTGATTGCTTGATTGCATTTAAATTTTTGTAAGTTTTCCATCTATTCTCAGTTCTCTTTTGCAAATGTTGCTTCTCTGAAGATCGATACTTTTTATCCCAACCCTAAAAAAATGTACAAAATGTGTATTATGCTAAGTTTTGTAAATTATTTGTAAATATTGATTTTTAATTATTTTTTCTAAGTAGTTCATTTTTGGATCCTATGAAATTACTGCGCCCAAATGGTAGAACGATTAAAGTGATGTGTTTCAGATCTCAAAAGTTAATATAAATTTCAATTCTTAATACTCTCGAAATCCCCAAATTATTCATTCTTCAAAGTGACTGTAAGTTTTTAAGATTAAGACTTTTATTACCAAGTAGTTGTAGTTTATGGATGAAACCCACTCTACTTAGGCTCTACTTCACGTCATACCAACCACTTCATCCATTCCTTGGCACACATCATAATATTAGAACCCATATATTGGAGTTGCACGTTTAAAAAATTACGTTAAACATAAACCTCGATAAACCCTCACTCATAAAGTCAATGATCTATCGGAAGACTTCCATCAAAACTTTATTATATAGTAACTTCTCTTTTGAGAAAGTTATGCTAAAACTCATCTCCGATATGACTTCCCAGATGACTGCTTTATTAATGTAATCACATTAAAGGGGATTTTACCAAGGTTTCTTACAAGTCTTATGGGCCTTTATATAAATGACTATAATAATCCACTAGACCCACAAACATCATTTATTATATCAACTTTTGAATTATCATAAGTTTTATTATCTCACACCTCTGATATCCCATGCCTTTGATACCTTTGATATTTCCATTAAATCTCTTTACCGATTTTTTTCTTTCTCGAAAGCCTATTCCTAAAACCCCCTATATGATTCCCCGTATATGTCACTTCTCATATCGCCTACTCTCTAATACTTTCAATATCTGATGGTTCCATTCCTCCAATCTCCAATGTTTTGACTTTACCTCCCATGTCCCTCATAGCTTCAATGGGCTTGATTATAAAATGTTGATTTGAATATTAAAGTTTTTATAAAAGGCTCCTTAATAGATAGAGAATTTATTTCAAATATGTAATTATGTGAATATAATATTATGATAATGTTAAATAATGTATTTTATTAATATATTGTTTAATCATTTAATTTAATTAATTCTAATTAGTATTTTCTTTTGTAAATAATTTAATTCATATGAGAATTATATTGGATTTTGTAATTAATTCAACCTATTTTTTAGTTTGTAATTTAATTTAATGTTTTTAAATAGAATGTATATAATTAATTTAAAAATTGTAATTAATAAGATATTAATTCATTTTAATTGTGCATTTAATCAAAATTAGAACATTTAATTATAATTTCTAAATTTTAGCCTACTCATGACATCTTCGAGAATTCAGATTATTTTGGCACCTCATCTTTGGATAGGAATATTTGAAGATTTACTCAACCAAATTAAGCCCACAATAGCTGGAAATATAAGACAAAGGGGGGAAATATGTGACGGTTAATTGTAGAAATTATCGTCATTTAATGACCCATAGAACCAGCTGAAAGAAAAGTGACGAATTTGAATCAAAAATTATTTTTTTATGTTGATTTGGACAAATGTTATTGGTTTTGGAAAAGATCATGTTACTAATTCATCCTTTACCATTACTCAAAAGCAAATGAGTTTCAACAAAAGTAATCACATCTTGAATTTTATTTGGATTTTAATTGATCTTTATTTTTTATTTTTTAACAATTTGTTGAGAATGGATTTTTGTTTTCTATTTTGTTCACAGAATTTGTTTTAATTTCTGAATTTGAATTGGTTGTGAAAGGGAGCAGTTGAGGAGATGAGGAAGAAAATATTTTGATTAATAGAATTGCTCTAACAAGAGAGTAAGTAAATTTTTCGCCAATTAATTTATTGGAGAAAATTTATTCTCCAACAATTCTCTCATTTTAATTCTCCTTTGTAATTAAAAATTGGGATTTTGTTGAATGGGTTAGGAGGGAGGACTCCTCTCTTCTGCAATTTTGTAATTTTGAGGCACTATTGTAAGGGATTTTCAAGTTGTAGAAGTAGGAGGAGAAAACTCATATCTCAGTAATTGGGATTTGTATTTTACAATTCTAGACTTTATAGTGGGAGCAAAGCTTGCACTATTGTAGCTCTTTCTTTTAGCAACAAAATTTATGATTTCAGAAACATCGTTGGAGACCAATTCAAGGAATAGAGCAAGAGATCAGGTTTCATTAGTTTGAAATTTGAATAAGTTTATTTAATTGCAAAATTCATTTATGTAATGGTGGATCTGTGTAAAATTTGCTCATGTTGTGCAATCATGTTTGATATGAGGAAAATGTATTTTGGATTAGATATCTAATTCATAGTTACATATATCTATTATTAATTTCTCTTTGCTCAAATATTTAAATCAAATTTGTAAGTAACTATTTACTTAGAAATCTATCATCAAAATTCGATTTAATGACTATTGAAATTATGAGAACTATTTCTTGGTTTTGATAGTCAATTATTCATTGTTAAATGATATGAAAATATAACATGTTTTGGTAATTATAATATCAACTTGTAGAACTATTTCTTTAGCCAAATATTCACCTAGAAACCATGCATGTTAAAATCCAAATCATTTAATTACTTTTCTCTCTATTGGGTTAGATATATATCTTCCTAAACGAGATAGGCTAAAGATCTCTTTCCTTTTTCTTTCATTCTAGGATTAGTTTGCATTTATATTAATTATTGCATTTTTAGAAGTCCTCTTATTAAAGAGGAAAACTTTAGTTGTGGCTTGGCTGAGCCCATGAGCTTAAGGTTCATTTCTTGACTAATCTCAGCAAGAGGATTGATCCGATGTCTCTTCCCTATTTGTAACAAAAAAATATACTTTAAGCCAGTAGAGATAGAGAGAAGTTAGCTAACCAGTTGGAACCACCATTCTAAATAGAAAATGAGGTGCTTTAAGTTCTCCACCTAGTGGTATCCCTATTAAATTTTAAGGCATACATTTTGAGCCTATGACATTTTAGGCGCTAGAAGGAGGGCCTAGTAAAATTGTGTCTCTAATGATTTTGTGCTTTAAATTTTTATTTTTATTACTATGGCTCCATTTAAAAGACCTCCTTGGATTTTCTTTAGTAGACCTAATCCAATGGGTACTCAGATAAAGACAGTTACAATCATGTCTAAGGTAAAATATAATGGTAAGACTTATGCTTTTAATCATCTCCCTCAATTTATTTTAAGTTACATTAATTTCAATATTCATGAAGATAATATTTGCATGCTTTTTGCTCTTACTTTGACAGAAAAAGCTAAAGACTTGTGCTTATTACTTCTAGTTGCCTCTGTACATAGTTGGGATGAATTTTCACAGTTTTTCCTTTATGCTTTTCAACAATATGATTACGAAAATGTGTTTGCTCAATTAGCCGAATTGCATAGGATGGAAGGTGATTCATTGGATGATTTCCCAATTAGATTCAAGTGATTTTTAATGCAATTTCAGTCCAAATATTTACCTCCTCAATTTCAATTGATAGGTTGTTTTAAACAATTGTTATATCTTCCTTGTATTCCTTATCTTGAATTATAAAATGCATTTGTTTCTATTGAAAAATCAACTCCTCAAACCATCAAGAATGATCCTCTCCTAGAAAGGGTAGTTGTGTTGAACAATTACAACTAGAAATAAGTAGCAATAAATATCTTCCTCTTGATATTCTTTTAAGCAATGGAAAAACCAATTCTTTCATCAATTAGGACATGGATCAACATCCCAAATTTACAATCATGTTAATCAATAAGATTTTGTAACTCACAATATGGGAAATGAGCAACATTTTTCTAATAGAGAAATTTACTTATAAATTTAAATTCCCACTTTTCTCTCTATTCTGATTAATTTGATAATTCATTGAATAAAAATGTAACTACACCTTTCGATATTGATAATAGTTCACAAGATAAATAAGTTATCATTTATGAATTGTCAGTAAGTTCTGATAGGGATAGAGAAAATTTAATATCTTACAATTATACAAACTTTATATTTGATTCTAATTTAGGGAAATAAGATACTAATGAAACTATTCATAGTAATGAAAACATTGAACCTTGTTAGTATTCTTCTTCAAAAATTGTTAACCCTTTAAGTAAATCTATTTTTGAATATGAAAAGAATCCTAATTTAAATGTTTCAATAAATTCCCAATCATTTAATCACCATGACGATTTTAGCAATCAAATCTGCCCCAATTTATGACTCCTAAATGATGACTTACCTTTCTATGATCTTAATCTAGAAATTTTACCACCTATGCAAGTGAATGGAAACAAAAATAATTTTAATTTTGTAATAACTTGTGAGAAGAAAATCTTTACAAACGAAGTCCTGCTATGTTGTATCATTATCTGTAATATAGATGTAAATTATAATTTTCCTTTTCCACATTTTCTTCGATTTCAATTTGTTTCTTTTTTAAATATCATTTTTTATTTTCTAAACACACTACGCTCGCACTACTAACATCATAACTCTAGTCTCTCATCTAACACATTAATCATCATAAATGAAAACAATTTCAAAATTTCAATCATGAACATTTGCTAATTCTTATCTTGAAATTATATTTGATGATTATGTGTGACAAATCTCTTTCTCATTTTCAAATTGATTTTTTCATGAATGTTGGTTGGTCAACTGTGTAATCCCTCTAGAAATTTTCTACATTACTACCCACAATTTATCAATCCGTTTGAAAAAAGTATTCTAGTCGTATACATGTAGTTCCTTGTTTACAACAACCTATGATATTTAAAGAATTATCATTTAACAATAGCATGTTGTTTCCTCTTTCCATGAACCTCTTTCAGGCATCAATTGAAATACATCTTGAATTTTATGATCCTATAGACAAATGTTTGGAAGAATTTCAAGGAAAGGATTATGTAAATAAGTTTTTCCAAAATTTAGAAGTAAATAGTAAGCTAAGTTTTATTTTCAATTATTTAATTGTAATTATATTTTTGTTACTCATGTTTGTTATGTACACACAAAATTGTTACATTGGAAGTATGACTATACCTAGTCATGTTTTTTTAATTTAGTTAGTATTAGGAATAGATTAATTTAAATTTATATCCTTTTCCTCTTTGCCTATTTTTAAGAAGCATGTAATGAGCCTATGATAATAAGAGAGTTTGAAAAGTATAATTTCTTAAATTTCACATATGAAATACTTGCTTATTCTTATTAATGAAGCTTCATCATATCGTTGAAACTTGTAAAGAAACTTTAAAAGGATGGAGTTCCTAAGAATATTTACAATCAAGCATTCTTAAGAAATTCAATTTTCATTCATAAGCATTTCTATATGATCACTTTCATCACTCTTATTCCTCAATATGAAGTGGATGCAAATCAATAGCTCATTACTTAGAATTTTAGGATTGAATAAAGGTGATGTTTGAACATACACAAATTTTGAGAAATGGATGGGAGAACTTGAAGATTCATGAGATAAAATTGCAATTAAAATTCTTCCAGGTATGAGTCCATATGGTCATCTTCATCTGTTGTGAGTTGTCTCTTTTTATAGTTTACAACGTATTTATGTTTTTCTTCCTTTGCAGGTCTTCATTAGTTTTATTTAGAGACTTGATGTGTACAAATAAATTAAGTTAGATTTAGTATAAAGCGAGCAATCAACCATTTACAATCTGCAACATGTTCAACGAAGTATTTTCTTTTTCATCATAATCTCGATATTTTATATTATTGCTTCTATTCATATTCCCTTGCTTCACAAATGTACAAGATCAACTAATAATTGTTAATGTAGTTGAAATTGAATGCTTAGCCACTCCTTGTTCAAATTTGTCATGGGTCTATAGCTTCTCACATTTTAAATTAAAAAAGGCCTATAAGAAAAAGAAATTTGCTTCAAAATATTGCAGCAAGTCATAAAATAATCCTATCCATGATTGTATCTCTGCCTGCTCTGAATATTACATTTGTCAATTGAGTTGAACCATTGCATCACACTCATTCATATTGTTTTCCCTTTAGTCATATTCCTTTCTTCCGAAGTGACTTAGACATTCTAATTGGTGAATCTCAGAATCCCGATCCTCTGCTTTTCATTTTTCCGAGATCTTTCCTCAAAATATTGGAATTTATAGCTTATTGGATTTTTGAGTCTATATTACATCGAAGCTATCTTATAAAAAATTTAAAATGATTTATCTTTGATATTTGCATGCCGGATGTACCAATATTCCTACATAATACATTATAAGGAATTCACTATCGATATGTATTTTTCATAAGCTTTATTTATGAAAGTTCTGAAACTATTTTGTTCCAAGGTCTTGCTTCCCGATACTTTCCTTTAATATTCAAGACATATATATATATCGCGACTTCCAATATCGGAAGTAAAAATCAGTTAAATCTATGAAAAGTAATTCCACTGAAAACATTTAAATAGAAAAATCATTATTTATTGGAATTTTATCTATCAGAGAATTGTTCCCATTTCGGAAGTATTTTTTATTGAAGCTCTTACCTTTGCTTTGATTCTCTCGGGAACCTTGGAACTTCAGAATATTAGTTAAAGTATCCTTGTATGAATGTGATCAATTCATTTTAACCTTTCACTATGCTTACATGAAGTCCTATTTGATTATATCTGTATATATATACTTAGTTTCATGTTATTGTGGTGGTAAAAAGATCGGATGTATTTTAATTATAATTTTATCAAACCCCAAGCTTTTATTTCGTAAGATGAATTTGTAACTTTTGGGGATATACATTCTTCATGGTGTGTACACATGGACCTCTTTCTACTCTTCTCGACAATATTCCTAGCTAATGAAAATTTCACCATTTGTGATTAGTTTATGTTTTTTCTTTTTTTCACTATTGGATACCCATTTCATTATCTCAGTCATATTTTAATATGCATCCTAGTTTTCTTGTCAAAGCACTCTTCAACAACCACTATGATGATGCAACCAACTACTTAAGGAATTTGGAACAAGTAACAATATGGATCATGGTTAAGTAATGTCCGAATTCTATTTTATTTAATTTTTTTTATATCACTCCATATTTATCATGCAAGGATTCAAAATTCCTCTCCATTTACATATAAATTACTATATAGCTTGGGACTTCATCTTGATTTAAAATCATTGAGTGAATATGAAATATGAAATATAGAGAGAACAATTCTCGCTGCAATTAATAAATAATCATATATTAATTATCCAGTTTTGATATACTTGGTTTACTTATGATTCCTTGAACATGAGACATCATTTTCTAATTTACTCTTTCTTTAGTTCAGATTTAATAAATGATGATTTTGTGTCAATGGGATTTTAAAAAAGTTCAACTTCATAATTTAAATTCCAATTAAAAAGAAGAGGTTATATTTTGTTGAAAAACATGATATTTCTCAGGTAAAATTTTAAATGCAATTCTCCAATGCTATGTTTCATACACCCACTTTTTTCTTTTTCCATTTCTTTACATTTTATTTTCAATTTTATTTTTAGTTCTGCTGATCTATATCTTTGTTTTGTAGGTCTCCATGAATTGTCTCTCAAACCCATGTCAGCTCAAATTTGGCACTCAGTGTCCTTTGTTTCACGTGCTTTAAAAGTTTTGGAGAAGCAATAATGATCCTCATCAAATAAGCTAAAATGGGGAGTTTTTTAAACTTCAGTCTATTTTTTAAGCATTCCTTTTATAAAATTGTTAAGATGCTTTTATGCAAGATTTACTTTGAAACAAGAAAATTTGCATGAGATAGAGACTTATTGTTTAGCTTATTATCTCTAATGATTGCTATTGACCCTTTTATTTCAGAGCCTAATTGCTTATAACTCTACAAGATAAAATTTACTATATTCTCAACATAAAATGAACACTCATATTGAGACGTTTAATTATTCGTCTTGTTGAGTTTGTCTTCAATTTAGGCTTTTCTTTCAATTTTTTTCTTTCTCATTTTTTCATGCTTGGAGTTGTTTCTTTCATCTTTCATTTTAGTTTTTATTTCTTTTTTCCCTTTTGGCATTGTTCATGATTTGATTTTGGTGACCCCACCATGAATTATGTGGAAGACCTTTTCCTCACCCAATAGTGGTTGGCATACATGTGAAATATTTACTTTGTCTATTTAATGAATTTCATTTATCATTAAAGGTATATCATTATGTAACTCTAAATCCCTCTTGGTTTAAATATTTTTCATGGAAGAATACACAACCTTTCTAAGTAATATAGTTCCTATTTTTAGTGAAATAAACGATTTCAATTTAACTTAATGGATCCCTCCCATCCCTCCACTTTATAAAAGCCTTTGATTGATAGTCTCACGAAAATAAATTGGAGTCGACATTATGGAAGTATTATATCCATTAACATAAGTCTCTACTACCATCCTAACTATTTCAATCAGGTACATCATAAACTAAAGATCACAAATGTGCCTATCAAAAGGGTGATTAAAAGAGGAATCATGTGAAATAAAAGTAAACTCGTAGAGGTTATGGATGCTTTCTTGCAGTGGGTCCATGCTTGTATGGCATAAAAGACAACTTCTCCGAGGTATTGTTGAGGCTCGCTAGAAACGAACCAATGTCAGGCCATTCATGACAATGGATATGCTTTATCAAAAACTCCTATCTATACCTTCTATTTTTCATACGAGGTAATATTAAAATATATTTTTCCCAAAATTGGCATTCATAATTTTAGGCTCAGTCTATTTTGAGTACTTATATTTTTAAACTTATATTACTTAATTCATTAACGTGGGACCCTTGGAAATGATTATTGTTAGATGGTTTCAAGGGATCCATTATTTTTAACCTTTGGGTAGCTTAAAGTTCATCATCTTTTAACCAAAGATAATTGGTTCTTCCCCATGTGTCACCAATTGTTGAGGTGAAAACTCAACACCCCCTTTTTTTACCTATTTATTTCAAATAATGGGGGACCTTTCCATAAATTTTCGGCTTAAGCACCTTTTAATATTTTTCATTTAGTTAAGTGTCCTAAAATTTTTCTAGATTTTTATTTTCTTCTGATTTCCCTTCTGATTTCTTCACTACGTTAGAATTTATGTAATATTTTGATGCAGGAGCATTCAAATCAAGAAAAATAATTGTATTTTATTAGACATAGGGGGTCTTGTGTTTCAAAGAAGTTGGTTTCCTAAGTATTGAATTAATGTAATTATTTAATGTTTTGAGTGATTTTAATGAGAATAGGAATTAATTGAATATTGTGAGGCATAATTGTAAATGTTCTTGAATGTAGGAGAACATGAGAGATTTAGAATAGTTGAGTGATGAGAGGATTGAGAATTGACTGTAAATCTTAGATTAGGAGTTAGTTCATGATTTTGTGGATTTGAGAGAATCCTTAGGGATGAGAAGGATATTTTAGGATTTTGTTGAGAAGCTTATGGATCTAAACTAGGAATTGGTTTTAGAATCCCTTTTTCTATAAATGTAAGCCTAAAAGACATAGATAGGGGTAAACAGGGAGAGAGTTAGAGAGTTAGAAAGTTACCTAGTTGATGTAATTGTAAGCCTATAGGTAGATGATGAAACAAAGTCCATTAATTAGAATATCAGGCCGAGTGAAATAGACAAAGGACCAGAACTTGAAGAAAACCCAAAACTCCAGAAACATTGAAGAAATAGCATAAAACATAAGAAAAGAGAAGAGCAGGAAGGTGAAGATTTGATGCACCGCAATCGTTGGATCTTGGAGATCAACATACAATATTGAAGGAGATAAGCAGCTAGGATTAAATCGTGCAGCATAAAGTCAAAGAAGTGATCGCTGGAGATCAATGCAAGAGTTAACGGATGAGAAATCTGGAGAGCCATCGCGGTCGTCGATGGTATAACATCTATGGTCATTGGGTGTTAAATAGACCGAGAGTTAATCAAAGAAGGAAAGTGAGTTTACAAGCGAAAGCATATTTTCGAGCAGCCTCAAAACCATAAGTGGTATTGAAGGGTGAGAACCAATTCCATTAACCGTTTGACATGTAACAGTCGAGGAGAGAGAGGAAACCGTGGGTAATCCTCATAATTGTCCGACCGATATCGTTATGAGGTGTTGGATCAAATGAGGTGAAGATCTACGATGCAGGATCAACGATTGGTTTTGTTGATCAGATGTAACGTCAACCATCAAATTAAATAATGAAATAAACGGTGGAGAATTGAGTCGATAAAGGTAACATCGGTAACTGTGCAAAGGTTGAGGATTGGCGGAAAAAGAATGATTTATATGGTTTAATGTGTTATCTATTATAAAGAGTTTATAATGGATTAAAGTGCGATAGAGGGTTTTACGGTTAAGTCCAATTATGACCCAAAGTTATAAAGTGGGGTTGGATATTGTCCATGTACCTATATCTGCAATCACTCATGACAAGATGACATCAATTCTAGAAATCTCCTAGTCTACCATGATGCATTGTCATTCGCTTTTGAATGCAGGTGACCAAGAGAGAGGACAAGGCTCTAAAACTGCGCAAGACAGATTTCAAGTCGGGATGTGGGCTCCAGGCACTATCGGTGAAAATTGCGCAAAGGTCACTAGGAGCTGAGATGGACAATCCGGATCAATAGTGACTGTCTGCGGGATTTGGCTCAACTGGAGGGAAGATCTATGCAATTTTTTTAGGGAGGTAGTGTAGGCAGCAGAAGGGACTGGCAACAAAAATTGCACAATGTCTCTAGGAGTGATCAAAGTCTATTTTTAGACTAGATGTCAAAAATAGAAAAGTCAAATATTATTGTCTTACAATAATATTTAGACTATAAACTTTATCTTATTCTCTTGGAGTACTTCAGTTTGAGCTACAGATGTGACACATGCAGCTGTCAGAAGGAAATACATTTTCTTTGTGGGTCAGTTGAGTTGTTGCTGCATGACTTCAGTTAGAACTCAATCAGTTGAGTTTGGTGGAGTTGATTGTGGAGTTGATGGATTTGTGTTCAGTTGACTTGGTTAAACTAGTTGAAAATAGTCTAACTGCAAATAGACTAATGATGAGTTGTTAAACTAATTATTAACTCATAATGCAACTAAAGAATGCATCAGTTAACTCAGTTGCATGTTAGTGCATGTTCAGTTCAGCAGGGACAGGTGTTAGAGGACCAGATTGCTATCAGTTGTGACTATAGTTGTGCATGAGGATTTGCACAATCAATGAGATTGAGTTATGCCAATGAGAATTGGCCAATACCAAGTGATTATAGCCTCTTCTCACATGATTCCCAGTGTGAGTGATTCTTTTGAGGTAAATACGAGTTTGGTTCAACCATTCTCATCCATTCTTGTGCAGGTATTGAGCAGTGGAGGCAGGTAAGCAGTGGAATAGATTTGGAGATTAGATCTTAGCTGTATTGTGTGTAACAGGTGGAGATAGTGCTTGATACTTGTGAGAAGTATTGACTATTGTAATGTTACATGTTATCAATCATTAATATACCGATAGTGTGGGGTTTTCAGCTGTAAGCTTTCTCCGAGTTACATACTGTGTTAATGTGTGCATGCTCTTGATGTTTTATTGTTATTGATGTTGCTATATTGATGATCAACATAGAGGAGCTTATGTATTGTGTTTGTATTCTGCAATAGTGCATGATTAGGATAATCTCCATTGAATATGTGTTTATTATTCAAAATTTCTACATGGTATCAGAGTTGTTGATCATCATATCTACTATTCAGGAAGTGTTTACATTCTATTTCTTCAGGCAGAGTCTGTAATCGGGCCAGGTAGCCTCTGGATTCATCCTTCCTTTGGAAGGTGAGATATCCAGCGAATGCCCATACAGTCGATCTCTATGCAAGAAATACCTTGTTCTCACAAATTATAGATCGGAAGCGGCTGAGTTGGAGCTGGTGGAATTCGAATTTGCAACAGTGTTTTCTTGGTGTCAAAACTAAGATGTCTTTCACAGGATTGCGATTGGAGTATGCCCTTGAGGGCAGTACGAACTATATTGCATGGAAGGATAGGATGGAGGCAGTATTGGATGATAACGATCTGAAGGAGTTCATAGAGACGGATGTCCCAAAGCCTACTGATGCTACTCAAGATGATGCTTGGCAAAAGAAGACCGCAAAATGTCAAAGGATTCTGTTGGAGGGCGTGAAGGATCACATTGTGTCTAGCCTCCATGGAAAGGCTACTCCATATTTGATGTGGAAATCATTAATAGAATTATTCCAAAGCAAGAGTGATTAGAGGAAGCTGGTGCTCAAAGATAAACTCAGAAACATCAAATGCGAGAAGGGTGACAGTATGCCCAAGTATCTCACGAAGTTCACTCAGTGTTGAAATGAGCTGGGAAGTGTGGGGGTTACTGTCGATGATGAGGACTTGGTGAGCTTGGCTCTCCTTGGTCTTCCAAACAGTTGGCATTCCTATCTGGACTCTGTCTATGGTTGGGAGAAATTGCCAGGATGGGAAAGGCTGTGGTCAGATCTTGTGCAAGAGGAGATCAGGCGGAGTACTAGGGACGGATCTTCATCAAAGGGAGATGATGAAGAAAATTGCGCTTTTGCTGCTAAAGCAAAGAAAGGGAAGAGAAAGAAAGCTTCTCAGTCTAGTGCAAAATGCAAGAAGCAGGACATGTCCAAGGTGAAGTGTTTTCACTATCACCAGCACGGACACTATGCCACTAATTGTTCGCAGAAGAAGAAGAACAAGCAAGTTGTTGGATCTGCAATAGGAGAGGCTCTAGCCTCATAGTTTGAGTTTGATTTTTCATTGATCGCATTCTTGGTTTCAAGTGTGATGGGATCGGTGTGGTTCTTGGACAGTGGTGCATCTTTTCACATGACGGGAGATAGAGATTTGTTTTCTGATCTGGAGGACAAAGATCTTGGAGTGCACATTGAGATGGGTGATGATGGTAGATACAGTGTGATCGGTATCGATACCATTTCCTTTGAGAGGGAGTCTGGTAAACCCTTCATATTAAAGGAAGTCATGCATGTTCCAGGATTGAAGAAGAATCTTATCTCTATGGCGATGTTAGAAGACAAGGGATATGATGTTGTTTTCAGCAAGGGAAAAGCTTTCCTGCGCAGCAAGACAACTGGTGAGACCCGGAAGATAGGGGTTCTAGTAAGGAACCTTTATTGGTTGCATGTAGATGGATGCGCAGCAATGGAAGGCTAGGCAGAAGGATTGGTGAGCCGGGATGATGGCGAGTTGTGGCACAGGAGATTGGGTCACCTTCTCCATGGAGCCTTGAAGATACTGCAGCAGATCACTACAGGGCTTCCTAAAGGCACACTTGTGCAGTCAGATCAGTGCAAGGGGTGTACTTTGGGGAAGTTTGTGAAAGCTACCTTTCACGAGAAGGATAGTCGTGCAATGAAGATCCTTGAGAGAATTCACACAAACGTGTGTGGACCTTTCTCAATTGCTTCGACAACAAAACACAGGTATTATGTGATTTTTGTTGATGATTTCTCTCGTAAGTGCTGGATCTTCTTCATGCAGAAGAAGAGCGAGATATATTAAAAGTTCTGTGAATTCAAAGCATTGGTCGAGAAGGAGTTGGGGAAGAAGGTGAAGGCTCTTAGGAGCGTGTTGTGGTAAAAAGACAACCCCCCCCAATTTTTGAAGTGAACACATCAATAGTGGGGACCCTTTCTATAAAATTTTGGCTAAACACCTTTTAGAATTTTTATTCAATTATCATATGCTTTTGTTAAATTTTTATTTTCTTTGGATTCTTGTTTTGATTGCTTTGTTAAAATCGATTTTTCATAAGCTTCCCATTGACGCTTGTTTCGCCTCATTTGGACCACTGGTTTGAAAATGGTACTCCTTTAAAGCCTCGTCATTTATCTAGCCTCGGTTAAAAATGCATAAAATGTACAATATTGCATTTTATAAATAAATTAGTTCAATAACGCATTTATTTTAAATATTAACTCGTAGCGCGTTTTTTACTAACAATTTTTTTTCATTTTTAATTATACAGCCAAATCATTAAGTATCAGGATTTAAGAAATTTACTCCAATTTCCAAATCAATTACTAATCTTAAAAATCCATAATATCCAAGTGGTTGTAGTTTAGATAATTTTATAACTAAATTTCATTAAAATAAAATCAAAACAAAACATTAATTTTATATATTAAATTTCAAATTAATTAAATTAATTATTATATAAAACATAATCAATTTAATTAAATTAAAATTTAATATATAAAATTAATATATATAAAATAAAATTGATCGCATCAAAGCTTTTCATTGTAACAAGTTTTAAAAACTCACATACACTCCATACCTCGATGCCGATTGCCGATTTTCTTTACATCGGATTGGGGATTTTGCATTATAATAAGTTTGAAAACCCCGATAGCCATGTCCCGATCCGATTGGCCGATAAACATAAGTCAAAGGGGGCATTAACCAAGCTATTTTAAAATTCATGTTTTGTTTTGTTTCAACTCTTCATATGAATGAGTTAAAAGGTGGGGTAGTATAATTAAAGGATTAATTAATTTTAAATTAATATTTAAATATTTAATATTTAATTAGTAAATTTTAATTTAGTTAGAATTTAATTATTTTAATTAAATTAAAATGTAAATATTATTTATATTAATTAGTTTATAATAATTAATATTTAGTTAGTTAGATATTAATTGATACATAGTTTATTAATTAATTAGTTTAGTTCATAATTAATAATTAAACTAGAATTCTAATTTAGAATTAGATTTTTTATTAAAATTTTGATTTTTAGCCCAGCAACAGAATTTTCAAGATTTATGCTAGATTTGATCCCTCAACTTTGGAGGCCCATAGATTGAGTTTTACTTGGCCAAATGAGGCCCAGGACAGCTCATTGGAAAGATAAAATCAAGGAGTATATTTCTGAGAAAGTTTCACTAATATATTTGGTCATCTATGGGGTCAAAAATCAGGCAGAAGATCAAGCTACGAATTTCTAAAGCAAAATCAATTTTCTAAGTTTTATTTTCTTCATTTTCATTTGTCCAAACCTCTTCTCAATGTAGATCCATTCGTCAATAATATCCTTGGCCAATCAAATCATCCCATGAATCAATAGAAAGCTTACATTTTATTTTCAGTTATTTATTTAATTGAATTCGATTGGATTTATTTTAATTGCCAGAAATGATATTTTGATTTTATTGTTGCATCTTAATTCATTTTGATTTCTTTTTGCAGGAAAACAGTAAAAGAACTATGGAGAAAAGTATCTCAATCAATGAGAAGGCTCTAACAATTAAAGATTGGAATTTTGAGCAAATAAAATTGGATTTGGCAGATTTCTCTTCAACAAACTTTCCTCTCAAGAATTCCTTCACAAATAGTATAAATAATAGATTGCAGAATGTAATAAAGGGTTTCTCTCCTCTGTAATTCTAGACTTCTAAAAGCACTACTGTAATAGGAATTTAGAGTTGTAGGAGAGGAGATAGAAAATCTCAGATCTGGGGATATTTGAGGATTTTTTCCTTTGTATCTTGAATTATGTATGAAGAGCAGAGTTTGCACTATTGTGGCTCTATTTTTGAAGGCAGAAGTTCAAGCAATGTAAAGGACTGTTGGAGACCAAGGTCAGAGAAATGGAGGCAATAAATTGGTATTTTTAATACTACTATTTCAAATATCAGTTTCATTTTTATGGTAACAGGAATGTGTCATTTTATTCATGTTTGTGCACTATTATCAATATGGGTAATTTGTCTCAATGTTGTTATTATGTATCTCTGTTCTTATAGATTAAATTCTGATTTCTGAGTAACTAGTTGCTCATAAATCTATCTTATAAAACTGATTTATTGAATGGTAATGTGTTGTGAACTATTTCCACATATTATTGTTTAATTATCGGATTTATGGATTTGATAATCAATATCATTTTTGTGAACTACTTCGCGGAGTGTTGTTGGTTTATTATTTCAGTTAAGAGGTCTCAATAGGATGTGTTTTGGTATCCATAATATCAATTAATTGAACTACTTCATTAACTTGATATTTATTATAAGCAAGACATATTTAAATCTCAATACTTCAATTATCTTTGCTCTTAGTTAGGTTAGATCTATATCTGCCTAATTAATATAGGCTTAAGATTAGTTTCTTTTTTGTTGCATTTAGAGTAATTTTTACATTCTTTTAAGTCCTCTTTTCGAAGAGGAAAATTTTAGTTGTGGCTTAGCTGAACCCAAATCAGCTTAAGGATCATTCTTTTGTCTGATCAACAAGAAGAAGTGATTTGATATCCCTATCTATTAGTAGTTAAAGATACATCATAAACTAATAGTGATAGGGAGAAGGTAATTGGACCTAGTTAAACCAGTCGGAGCCACCACACCAAACGGAAAAGGAGCTGCTTTAAGGTCCAGACCGGGTGGTTATTCCCCAGTGTTGTTGCAGCAATCTTCGAGGCATCAACACTTTTGGTGCTAGAAGGAGGGCCTAAGATTTTTGTCTATTGGAGTCTTTTCAATTTTAATATTTTAAATCATGATGGATCCTCTTAAACTTCCAATTTGGAGTTGTATCCATGGACGTGCATCTTTCAATACTCCACCCGAAGTAGTAAGACTTTTGTCTCAGGTAAAGTTTAATGGTAAGAAAAAATCTCCTGCTTTTAATCATGTCCTTCAGTTTATTCAAAATGTTTCAAATTATGATTTTCAAGGAATTGATAAAGGCATCTTATGCAAAATTTTCACTCTCACATTTGTGGCAAAAGCCAGAAACTAGTGTAGAACTCTTCCGGTTGCCTCAATTCACAGCTGGGATCAATTTGTTACAATTTTCATTTGTAAATTTGACCGCTACGATTATAATCAGGTATGTGATGAAATTGAATATCTACGGAATGAAAATAAGTCTGTTAGAGATTTTAATATTCGATTTCATTTGAATTGTTTAAAATTTAAGGTCAAAGATGAACCTATGAAAGAAGAATCATTAGATTGGTTTGAATATATTAGTTCTCTTCCACCCCTTCCCAATCGATATGAAATTAATTCAAGCTTTGTTCCATCCCCTTCCAATATAAATGAGAATCCTAATTTGGATGTGCAAATAATTTGTGATGAAGTGGTTTCACAAAGCTTGGAAAATATTTCTAATCAAATGCAAGAAGACAACAACAACGATTTTGGAGAAAGAAATGCCTTGAGATCTGAAAGCTAATTTGAGGTAAATTCAGAAAATCAGATTGGAAATCAGCAAGTGCAAGCAACAATCAAAGTAAATAATAAAATGCAAATTGCTGTACAAATTTCTGAATTTTTCCATGATGAACAAATGCCGAAATCAGAGCAGCAAAGCAGCCTTCTTCAAGAAAGCATGAGCACGCAAAAGAATGATCTGCAATCTAAAATTTACAATGAGTATAATGCACAAGAGTTCTCAAATAGAGACACTTTTAAATACATTGTTTCAGGTTCACATTTTTCCCTTTATCCTGATATTTTTAATGATAGTAATTTTTCCCCTCTTGGTATTAATGATATTTCAAAAATTATAGAAGCTGATCTAAAAGAATTACCATTAAGTTTTTATCAAGACAGAGAAGAAATTAATGATCATTCTTTTTCTATTAATGAACATGAAATTCTTGTTCCTCCTGTTTTGATATATTGGATGAGATCAAAGGGAATTCTAGAGAATATTGTGAAGTCATTTATGATAATTACTCTGACATTGAGGACGTTGATTTCTATTCCTCTCAAGAGAATCCTCATAAGAAAATTCAAATAACATCTGTGAATGAGGAACATTTCAATTTAGAAATTAATCCAACCTATCCTCATTTTAGAGTAAAAAATTATCTTTATGATTTCACTATTTGAAAAAACATTCCAGTTTATGATTCATATCATGGTCAAACTCTCATTCCTACTCATAATCATAATTCATTTTCTAATTCACAAGTTGGAATTCAAAATTACTCAAATTCCATAATTTTGACCAATCCTTGTGAAAAAGAAATCATTTAAAAACGATCTCAATTGCACTGTAACATTAGTTGTACAAATATTGATTTCATTTTATCTTTGTTTCCTCACTTCTTTTGTTTAAAATTAGATTTTATTTCTAATCTTATTTTTCAGATTGTTGACACTTTATGATGGCATATTAAGCACTTTACTGTCAAACGTTCAATTGATGCATTGCCTTGTTGGGAGATTGAAGTTTTATATTATAATCAAGAGAATAAAAAACTATTTCAATTTCAATTTCAATCAATGCTAATGTTTTATCAAAAGCTTCTATCTTCTCAAAGGCAATATGAACAAGACAATGTATTTTTACAAACTGACCAACAACCCAATTTAATTAATAATTTTTTGTTTCATTTGAAAGATTTCCATCCATTTTTCATTAATTCATTTGAAAAATATTTGGAAAGTTTTCCTTCACGAAAGATTATCAATAATTTAATATTTGTACATAACACTAACAATTTTTTCTAGGCCTTTGAATTTGAAAACTCATATCCACAATTTGGCCTTTCATCTCCTCTTTTGAACATTTCCCAATTATTAATAGAAATCCATCCAGATTTCTATGATCCAATTGGTATTCAATTGGAAAGGAAATTTCAAGAGAATGAGATCTTAATTAAGTTGTTAACAATAACTGTAAATTCTACTCACAGATTTAATTTCCTTAGTTCAATCAGATTTGTATTTTTATTACTAAAATTTGAACTGTACATATATGCGGAAATAAAAATTAGAAAATGGTTACATTGGAAATATGATTATACCTAGTCATTTTCGTGTATATGGTTAGAATAGAAGTAGAATTAATTTTGTTTGTTTGTTTTATGTAGTTAATTTATTTTTAACAATTTTGTAGATTTAAAAAATAAAACAAAGCAGTCAGTCATTCTCATACATATTCAGTGAAAACATTTTCTTCTTGTCAGAAATTTTTAATTCTTGCTCTCATTTTTAAAATTTCATACAACAATACCTCTACTCTGTTTATTTTGAATAATGTCTTGATTAAATTCAATTAAAGTTGCACTTGGCATCGATTGCCTCAAAGCCACTTTTCTTCATTTCGGGATTTCCTTCTAAAATTTTCTTTTGAAATTTATATGGTAAGGATTTTAGGATATAAAAGCTTCATGATCCCATTATCCCATGAAATGTAAGACTGTCTATGATAAGCTTAATTCTAATTCAATCATTATTAGTCAGTCTAACCTTTCACGGTAATCATATGAAGTTCATATTATCTTCCTCGGAATTTGCTAAAGCTGACCTTAAGGATGTCCATTTTGTTGAGTGCACACATTCAAATCTGTTTTGATTTTTTTTTTTTTTTTTTCACAATTAGTGGCTTTATCCCATTATGATATTTAGTTGAATATTTGATGCTGCAATACGCATCATATTTATTTACTAAAGGCATTATTGAACAGTCGCTATAACAATACAGATTCTTCTCAAGTTATTCAGAATAAGCAGAGGTAATAAATTGTTGTTTCAATTCAAAAGGGAAGCCTATTTATATATTTATTTCTGGTAAATTTTATATTTCCTGAACATGAATAAACAGATTTTATTTAGGCTGATTGCACACTTAGGTTTAGAATAAATAATGAGATGATTTTGAACAAATGAAAAATTTTGATAAATCAAAGGAAGAATTTGAAGATTTATGAGGTAAAATCGATAGACAATTTCCTTCCACGTATGCATCTACAAGTTCATTTTCATCTATTATTAGTTTCTATTTTTCTTAGTTTATTTTTTATTCTTGTTCTGTTTTATTTGCATCTTTTCATTTTGTTTTCAAAATTTGAAGTAAGCAGCAAACTCATTTCAAATTTGCAACAGGTTCAAGAAAAATTTATTTTGTGATTCATTAGAATTTGAATGTTTTTAACTTTGCTTTCAACCATCAGAAAACCCAATTAAAATTTCAAGCAATATTATAATATCCAAATCGATTTTCATATTGCTAATAAAAGATCTCTGATGTATTACCTCACTCATATCGCATTTCGCATATCGAAGGTTTGCAAGTGAAGTATACTTCCATTATCATGAATTGCCGATCTCCGATAATCGACTTTACCGATATTGTGACAACCACATAATTTTGGACCCGATATGAAATTCAAATCAAATTCATAAAAATATCACGTCCGTTCAATCGCAATAATGGTAGGAGTATAACTTTAAAATGACCGATGTCATGGATCCAATATGTTATTAAAATCCCATCATAAAGTTATCGGGTTCATTCTTCATCGCATATCAGCGCATCAAGAAGTGTTACATCATGTGCTTAAAATTGTCGATCGCCGATTAGCCACGTCATCCCGCGTCGCCGATATTGGCATTTCCAACATGATTATGCTCTGATATTCCGATACGTTGATATCACAATTATTTCATCACATTTTTATTCATCGGCATACCACTATTTTGAATCTGCAATGTGTGATGTGTGATTTGTGACATGACTGTCTCCGATCCTAAATATAACATTTTTTCAATGGTATGATGCACATATTCTCATCGCATGTTCTTAATCAGCAATTTGCCATTGCAATCTCCAATGTGATAGCTTCCAATGCATGCCTCTAAGCCATTAATATTTAATTGATATATCGCATAGCAACAAAGGTGAAGTCTTGCAAATTAGACTTGAAGCATGATGAAGAAACATGTTATGTGAATCATCCGATACGACAATGTGTTATTTTAAAAGTAAAGCTTGGGTAACCACTATGGTAAGAAAGCAGTTAATGACCAATTTGCAGCATATTTAAATCATTTCAATTTCTCATATATTTCAGTTTCAATTATATAATTCCATAATTAGAAATGGAATTCAAGACCTCTTTATCTTCATATTTAAATTTTATCATTTTGGATTTGGTCTTGATTCTGAACAATTTATAAAATCATGGAATTTATATGTAACTTATAATACTTTGAGAAACAGTCATTACTACAAATTCTCATTCTTATTTCTGATGCATTGGTTTTAATTTGTTTTCCCTTGAACATTAAGCATTCCATTTTTGCATTTTACTGCTTACTTTAGTTTAAATAAAATAAATAATGATTTTGGGTTATAGGATTTTGGCTAGTTTGACTTCTTCATGTTTTTAATTTTAATTAAAATAAGAAGTCAACTAATTTGGAAAAACTAATACCTTTCAGGTAATATCAAAAGAATTTTCCAATGGTAAGATTCACGTACCCACTTTCAATAATTTCCATTTCATTAATTTACTTTCATGTTTGTTTTTAAATTATGCTGATATAAAAATCTGTTTTGCAGCTCTTCATAAAAGCTTCCAATCCTCTGCCAGATCATATTTTCAAAGTCCTATACTTTTCTCCTGGCTTTATTTCAATAAGCAGCGATAATCTTCATTAAAACAGCTACACCAGGAATTTTCTGAACCTTTAGTTTGTTTCTTTAAGCATTCCTTTTATTAGAAAATGATTAAGGTGATGCTTTGAAACAAGAAGATTAATATCAGACAGAAGGTTTTCATTATAGCTGAATTTTATCGTCGCTGCTATCCAAAAAACCTAAAACACTCACAATCCTGCAAGGTAAGATTTACCCAAATCTCGACATGAGAATGATTGATTACACGATTATATTTTTTTTCTTCTTATTGTTGAGACATTGGTATAAACATTCTTGTTTGAGTTTATCTTTCGAAACTTGGATTTTCCTTTCCATTTTTAGGATTTCTTCGTTTTTTTTTTTGCTGATTTCTTTTCTCATTTTAGCATAAGAATTCTTTTCCTTTGATTTTCAGTTTTGATTCTGGTAACTTTGTCATGATTTATATAAAATTCCTACTTGTTACCTAACAATGGTCAACATACATAGAGAAAAATTGTTAATAGTCATCTATTAGCTTTTTCTTAAATCTCTTAGTGAAGTTTGATTTTCTTATTATATAAGTAGACATACCAATCAAGAGAAGTTGGCAAAATATCATAAGATCTGAAAGAATTCATTTTTATCAAAATTGTAATCATTTTGAGATTTCAATATTTTATTAAGATCTTTCGAAGTTCTATTATTAGTCAAGAAAAGTTATTTTTAACCAAGTAAAGACACTTTACAGCAAAGCAGCTTTAACTCTAAAATTGTCATTCTTAACTCTTAAGGAGTCAATGATTCTCCCTGTTCCAAAGAGTCTTATTTTTCTAGAATATAATCTAAAGATATATTTAAACTTAAAAAATAAGAGGTCTTATCATGAGCCTGTTTATCATGATCATAGGGGAAAAATAGGCTGACATTACCAGCATTGCTAAACAAACCAGGGTAATGGCTTATGATTGCCAACAATTATAAGACAAGGGGTCTCATCACGAACCAGCTTGTTCAGTCCAATTATAACCAGTGAATGGCATTGTCAACTATCTGGCCACAAAACCAGGACAATGGCTTTTAAGATTTATAACAAAAAATAAAAAATAAATCAAAAAATAAACATATATATGGATTTATCTCTAGGTCAATAATTTTCAAAGAGATGGGATTCTCAATCATTGATGATTAAAAGGTAACCCTGTCGAGACTATAGATGTTTGCTGGCAGCGGTGGCACTACTTGTGACAAATGAGTATATTTTAAAAAGCCAAGCTATAAAGTGACCACTGCTTTATCTCTACAACTAATTAAACACTGATATAGAGCTTTGAAATATTTTAATTTATGAGAAATTTTAAGAAGATTTACAGTTAGATGATTCTGGCTTTTATTCAAATTAATAAACCTAGTCAAGCATTTCAAACATAATTCTCTCTTCTTTAATTCTTTTTACTTTACTTTTAGGAAAATCTCATTCATATCAAATAGAGATAACTGGTTCTTCTCCCGTGTGTTGCCATTGTTGTGGTAAAAACACAACCCCCCCATTTTTGAAGTGAACACATCAATAATGGGGACCCTTTCTATAAAATTTTGGCTAAACACCTTTTAGGATTTTTATTCAATTATCATACGCTTTTGTTAAATTTTTATTTTATTTGGATTCTTGTTTTGATTTCTTTGTTAAAATCGATTTTTTATAAGCTTCCCATTGACGCTTGTTTCGCCTCATTTGGACCACTGGTTTGAAAATGGTACTCCTTTGAAATCTCGTCATTTATCTAGCTTGGGTTAAAAATGCATAAAATGTACAATATTGCATTTTATAAATAAATTAGTTCAATAACGCATTTATTTTAAATATTAACCCGTAGCGAGTTTTTTACTAACATTTTTTTTCATTTTTAATTATGCAGCCAAATCATTAAGTATCAGGATTTAAGAAATTTACTCCAATTTCTAAATCAATTACTAATATTAAAAATTCATAATATCCAAGTGGTTGTAGTTTAGATAATTTCATAACTAAATTTCATTAAAATAAAATCAAAACAAAACATTAATTTTATATATTAAATCTCAAATTAATTAAACTAATTATTATATAAAACATAATTAATTAAATAAAATTAAAATTTAATATATATAAAATTAATATATATAAAATAAAATTGATTGCATCATAGCTTTTCATTGTAACAAGTTTTAAAAACCCCGATACACACCATACCTCGATGTCAATTGCCGATTTGCTTTACATCGGATCGGGGATTTTGCATTATAATAAGTTTGAAAACCCCGATAGCCATGTCCCGATCCGATTTGCTGATAAACATAAGTAAAAGGCAGGGGTTAAATTTGACGCCCGTATGCCCGTATTTCGCATTTTTATGCGTAAAATACGTTTGAATCTAAAACCTCCACGTCATGCTCAACTTACCATTCATTTTCAAAAAACGTCATATTGACGGGCATGTTAAAAAATTAAAAGTTAAAAAAAAAACAAAATTATAAATTTTTTTATATAATATTAATATGGTGTGAACAAGTGTAACGTTATAAATTTATAATCTCCATAAGCTCCAAAGTCCAAACTCCTCTAAAGTCCAGACTCTGGCTAGAGCAACTTGCAGTCGTACTCGCTCCATTGAATTCACAAAAATAGGGGTGATTTTAGGGGTAAATGTTCGCCCTTTGGCGAAATTAAGGGGTTTTAAATTTTTAGTGGGCCAATATTTTGTATCATAGTACATTTTTAAAAATCACCTCAAATATCCCACTTTATTTTAAGGGAGAGGGTAAAAAAGGTAAATTTAGCCATTGAAATTAGGAGTTACAACCTTCCATTCACCCATTTTCAAGAATAAGTTTTATTTAAGTGAATCCTATGGGCCGAAGACCCAAATACCATATTTATAAAAGAGGTATGGTAAATTAATAGAAATATAAATAAATGAGAGGTATGGTAAATAAATAAAACATAATTAATAAAAATATAAATAAATGAGAACCATTCGCCCATTTTCAAGAATAAGTTTTATTTAAGTGAATCCTATGGGCCGAAGACCCAAATACCATATTTATAAAAGAGGTATGGTAAATTAATAGAAATATAAATAAATGAGAGGTATGGTAAATAAATAAAGCATAATTAATAAAAATATACATAAATGAGAAGTATGGTAAATAAATAAAGCATTTTTTATATTTACTCCATAAGTCACCTTATATAGATGCAAGGTTGTAAACAAATAAAAATATAAGTAAAGTGGAGGTATGGTAAATAAATAAAACGACTTTTTATACTTACTCAAAAGGTATGGTAAATAAATAAAAATATAAATAAACTAAACGCATGGTAAATAAATAAAACCTCTTTTTATATTTAATCCATAATTCTATTTATGAAGGCTCAAGAAAGAGGTTTTATTTAAGTGAATCATATGGGCCAAATACCATATTTGTGAAAGAGGTATGGTAAATTAATAAAAATATAAATAAGCGAGAGGTATGGTAAACAAATAAAACATTTTTTTTATATTTACTCCATATGTCACTTTGTATTTATGAATGATATGGTAAATTAATAAAAATATAAATAAACGAGATTTATGGTAAACATTTTTTTTTTAATACCATGCAAAAAAACATTATTAACCATAATATTAGTATTAATAAAAATAAAAATGGCACATGGTATTGACCCATGGTATTCACTTGGAATGTAGCCTATTTAAATGGGGGAATTAAACCAGAATAGATCCATCTTTACTCTGGATCTACTAACCCGCGAGAGATTGCATTGCCAGGTTTTTGAAATCTCTCCCTTTCTGTACAAATAAAAACTACACTGTTATAGCTGGTAATTTCTTGTAATTTCTTGAGTAGTGGGTTATGTAAAAAAAATGAGCTTTGTTTTGTATTTTTTGTAAAAAATTGGACTGGACTTTTTATATGTTTGAAATTTCAGTAGAGCTTGATGCATTGAATCCACTTGTCTTTAGTGGGATATTAAACCAGCTGAATTCTGGGTAGTGGATTATGTAAAAAATTGAGTTTTGTTTTGTATTTGCTGTAAAAAATTGGACTGGACTTTCAACAATGGTTGGTGCAGTAAATAACATTAGACTGTTAGATTTTGTCCGAAATGAAGTTGAACACAACTTCTTGTCTGCAAATTCGGTTGTTGGGCGAGCCACCAAAAGGGTCGTTGTATCCAACCGAGAAATCATGCACGTTATGTTTTTGGTTTGAAAATTATTTCACAACTATTGTTCTTTTATTGTACAATTTGAAATTAGATAAAACTTTTACAAATAAATTTTAAAAGTCATATGATGGGCAGTGTAAAAATAAAAATGTCATAAAAAAATTCCTTGATAGGTAGGGTCACCCGTCAAATTTAACCCCTGGTCAAAGGGGCATTAACCTAGCTTTTTTAAAATTCATGTTTTGTTTTATTTCAGGGGTAAGATAATTAAATGATTAATTAATTTTAAATTAATATTTAAATAATAAATTTTAAATTAGTTAATTTAATTATTATATAGAATTTAATTATTTTAATTAAATTAAAATGTAAATATTATTTATATTAATTAGTTTATAATAATTAACATTTAGTTAGTTAGATATTAATTGATACATAGTTTATTAATTAATTAGTTTAGTTCATAATTAAAAATTAAATTAGAATTTTAATTTAGAATTAGATTTTTTTATTAAAATTCTGATTTTTAGCCCATCAACAGAATTTTCAAGATTTATGCCAGATTTGATCCATCAACTTTAGAGGCTCATTAGATTGAGTTTTACTTGGCTAAATGAGGCCCAGGACAACTCATTGGAAAGATAAAATGAAGAAGTATAGTCAGGGTTCATTTAAAAACTAAAAAGAAAAAATTGCCCTTAGCAACCCAATATGTGTAAGATGTCGTAGTGGTTGTAAATAATTGTAAACATTTAAATGTTAGCTCAATATCAAAGAAATGTTATCTCAATATCAAAGAAGTGTTGCAATGTCGCTAAAAGGAAGTATTACATCAAATACTATATCATATTGATTCTAGTGGATGTTAAGTATAATCGTGAATAATAATAAAACATTGAGTAGGATCAATTAAGAATGTAATAAAAATTAAAAAGCAGTACAAATAATAAATCAATTCAATTTTATTTGTTGTATTGTACTTTTGTTTTTATTAATAAATTTACAAACAAAATTTTCAACCAAAAAGTTACAATATCCCTATAAGATTAAAAAAATTTAAATAGTAATAATTCATATTTGTAACCTAAGTCAATAGGTTTGGTGAATAAAATTGATTAAATTAGAAGTTCACAAAATTTCATTGGTGGGAAATATTATTTGACCAGGTATGTAAAGCATATCAAAGACAATAAACCAAATAGAAATCCAAACAAAAAGATGAATACTTCCATGAAATTAGTTTAAAATTCTATTGAAATTAATTTAGAGCACATTATGAAATAATAGGAAATTCAAAGAGGTTATAAAAGAGCAATACAACCCTAAAGTGTAAAACCTACTCGTTTTAAAAAGAATTGAGGTTCTTTGCACTAACAGAAGCTTCTCTCTGAATGTCCAACTTGACAACAAGGGAAAGGTCAATACAAGTTAAGTTGGCTTTTGGAGGATGTTGGGAGTCATGTTGTTGATTTACATTGTAGAACACTAATTTTTTAGTAATATCATTCATTTCTTTTTAATAATAGTTATCATTTCTATTTATCTATCTTTATCTTCACAATTTTAATATATTAATTATATAGTTTTATTTATTAAAAACAAGCATAATAAAAGTGCGATACACTAATCAAATTAAGAAATCAAATATATAAAACAAACATATGTATGGTCAATAAATATTTTAATATTTAAATTTGGTTGTTATATATATATATATTATATATAAAAAAAATTTATACTTTATAACCAATTATATGAATATAATATTTCAATAAAATATAAAAATATGTATCTAATTATAAATTATTTAAATATTCAATTATATGATCATATATATATAAAGATAATAAAATATATACATGGAAGGTCGAAGAGATAACTAAAGTTTGGTTATCCAAGATTCCTTGACCTCTACCATATAAGAATCTTGGATTATATATATTATATATATATATAATATAATATATATAATCAAAATTGTATATATAGGCCCAAGGAATTTGGAGTAACCAATATATATTATATATTAATTCAAAGATAATATTTTGATAATATTATAAAGTAAATATATTAAAAAAAATATTTTAACTGTGTATGATAAGTTTATAATATTTCTAATGGTAACTGGATGTCTTTTTTTTTTAATGGGCTGGATGTTTTTTTTTATTAGTGAATTATTTTGCTTTATTGTATGTATTTATTAGGTGTTAAGTTAATCTTCTCCAAAGCTTCCTTTCTCAATAAGTTATCTATAGTGATTGGTAAGCTCATATAGGGATTTATATTTTTTTTTTGCTATATATAAAAGAGTTCCTCATATATACTTTTAAACATTGCCAAGAATAAGCTATCTATAGTAATTTGTAAGCTCATATTTGTTAGCTCTCACTGAATTTTTGTTAGCTCTATTAACCATTTACTTTGTGATTTATTTTTGTTTGATTTGTAAGCTCATATTTGTTAGCTCTCACTGAATTTTTGTTAGCTCTATTAACCATTTACTTTGTGATTTATTTTTGTTTGATTTGTTGAATGTTACATTGGCAGATAGATTTATGTAAATACCCTAGCAAAGCATCGGCCCTTAGCCATTAACTGCTTTTTTTTTTTTTTTTGATTTTTTATAAGTTGCAGAAATGAGTAAGCAGGTGAGAAAGCTAGTTTTGGCCTCCATTATATGGATTGCCATCGTGCTCCTGTTGATCGGACAATCAGGTGCGCAGCCATGCTACACAGTGTCTGACTGCAGTCAGTGCAAGCCGTATTATACATGCGATCGGGGAAATTGCTGTGCAGAGTGTGGCGTACGCTTCAAGTGCCCTCCGCCTTGACATTTAAATATATTATATGTTACTGGGTGTATTGAATATTTAAATAAATATTTGTTATATGTCAGTAGGCATTTATTATTGCTCCCTGCAATAATGGAAGGATAATTATGTAATGTTTTTCATTATATATAGCTTTAATTAATATATAATATAAAATGGTTTTTTTTGCTATAGATTTTTAGTGAGAGTATCATTTTATTTCGATTTATCTTTATATTATTTTGAGTTTGATGTAATTTTAAGTTTACTTTAAAATTTAGGGGATTTAATTTTTTTTTTTATTAATATCCATTCCTGAAATGAAATTTAATTTTACATATAAATATGTATATTTTAATTTGAGGTATATATATATTTGTAATATTCCCAATAATGAATAATACCATTTTTATGGATATTAAACATTATATATATATAATCTCTCTCATATATATATAATCTCATTTTCTTCATTTTATAAAATTTTATTTTTAAATTTAATTGTTAAATATTTTTAATTTTTCTGAGAATTATTTTTAATATATTTATATATTTGTAATATCTTTAATTTATTAAACATAAAATCTGTGTGGCCTAATATTTTATTAAGATTTTTAGCAATGAAAAGAGTTAATTAATTTGGAATCTCATTGACATAAATCAATTTAGATAAAAATACAAGTTAATATTTAATATCTGTGTGGCCTAATATTTTATTAAGATTCTTAGCAGTGAAAAGAGTTAATTAATTTGGAATCCCATTGACATAAATCAATTTAGATATAAATACAAGTTAATATGACAATGCTTAGTTGAATTTGTGATTCTTATATAACATTTAAATCATACTATTTAAAACCAAAAATTAAACAAAATAAAATAAAATAATAACTTATCTATTTTAAAATAAAAATGTATAACTTCTAATTAATTAATTTCAATAAATGAAAGTAAAACTTTTTTTCATAATTTTTTAATAATAAAAAATAAAATGTAAATAAATAATATAATTTTTAATAATGAGAAAATATTGATTATTAAATATTCATATATATATATATATATATATATATATTCTAATGTGTGGCATAAGGATGTTTACTTTTAGCTCAATCACTTGGGGATATATGACGAGATCATCATTGGAATAAGGATGTTTATTTTTAGCTCAATCACTCGGGATATATGACCAGATCATCATTGGAAGCAAGGATAGTGTCAATGATACTATGCTCTCTAAATTTAAAGATAAGTTATGGGATAATAAAGAACTGGAGGGTAAAAAGAAGCTAAACCAGCGTTTGCACCAGATGTTGCAAAAGAAACCCCGTAAAGCATAAATTGAAGAATGCAAATATTTTATTTTTTAAATAAATGAGAATCTAAATATAACCTAGATGCATTTTTCATTGGGATGGAAGAAAAGCATAAATAAAGATATATGTAGTATGTTATTGTGATCTAAATATACCCGAGACGTATTTTCCATTGGGAATTTAAGAAGAGCATAGATAAAGAGATATGTGGTATGTTATTGTGATCTAAATATATCCCAGATGTATTTTCCATTAGGAAATTTTCATGTTGGTGTTGATAGTTTGGACATTAAAATGATCTCATGTTGGTGTTGATAGTTTGGACATTAAAATGATCTTATATATTTTCCACAAAAATTTTCATTTTAATGTTGATTTGAGTGTCAAACATAATTTAGGCATTAAAATGATCTTATCTTTATCTTATCTCACGACCTTTGTTTGAGTGATATACCAATTTTCATAGACTAAATCTTTTCCACAGAATTTTTCATTTTAATGTTGATTTGAGTGTCAAACATAATTTAGGCATTAAAATGATCTTATCTTTATCTTATCTCAGGACCTTTGTTTGAGTGATATTACCAATTTTCATAGACTAAATCTAATTAAACCTGAAGATGTCGTTGACATGTATTTAAAGAAAACTTAGTTATTGGCAAGTATTTAAAGAAAACTTAGTTATTACTTTGAATGTGTGGTTAATAAGATAGTTATTGGCAAGTATTTAAAGGAAACTTAGTTATTACCACCGAACCACTCACTCTGAATGTGTGGCTAATCATTTGAATGTGTAGTTAATCAGATAGTTATTGGTAAGTATTTAAAAGAAACTTAGTTATTACCGAACCATTCACTTTGAATGTGTGGTTAAGTAGATAGTTATTGGCAAGTATTTAAAAGAAACTTAGTTATTACTGCCGAACCTTTGAATGTGTGATTAATGAGGAACTCAACACTCAGTTTGAGTACACTCACTTTAAATGTGTGGTTAATAAGATATGAATTGTTTGCATGAATGTGTGGTTAATTAGCATGAATGTGCTTTGAATTTGTGGTTCTATTGTAGTTATGGTTAATAAGATATGAATTGTTTGCATGAATGTGTGGTTAATTAGCATGAATGTACTTTGAATGTGTGGTTAATTAGCATGAATGTGCTTTGAATTTGTGGTTCTATTGTAGTTAACCATGGTTGAGTTGCGAAAGCCCATCTTGACTGTGTTTTTGCAAAAAACAATAATAAATATATTAGTGGTTGATTTTTTAAATTTTCCAAATAAATCCTAGTGTACATGGTTTGAATATTATTACTAGGTCTATTAATATTATATTTATTTCTATGATATTTACTTTAAAAGAATAACATGTAAGTATCTGACTTAGTCTGGTAAAAGTTGAGAATAATTAATATTATTTTATTATTAATGGAGAAAATGGTTACATTGTTGTAACTTTCTCCCTAGTTTAGGATTAGTTCCTATAGTTATGGGGTTTGGGTACAACTTCCTATTTCCTAGTATTGTATTTAATAATGTAATCTTTTGATTGAAGAGTAATAGAGTGAACAGAGAGAAATCTCTCAAGTTTTGTGAGTGTAGTCTCCAGGTGCAGGCCACACCTGAGAGCTACATCTCTTTCTTTTCAATTCAGTGCATATTTTATCTTGGTATCAGAGCTCAGATTGAGTGAGCCTGATCACTGTCACCTATGAGGCTGAAGTGCCTGTAGAAGCTAGCTTGCCTGTGTGGCGGAATTGCCTGTGAGGCTTGAAGTGCCTGTGTGGCAGAGTGTGCACACGAGAGCTCTATGCTCTATTGAGCAGGTGGACTGCAAAACACCTGGCTCGGACTCGGAAATTTTTATTTTTATTTATTTATTTATTTATTAATTTATTTATTTTTTATTTTTTATTTTTTTATTTATTTATTTATTTATTTATTTATTTATTTATTTATTTATTTATTTTTTTCTGAGCAGAAAGGTTGATTGGCGTGGGTTTTGCGCTGACAGTCGCACCAGAAGACCGATTAGCGCGGGATTTCAGGGAGAAATCGCGCTAGAGCGCGGAAATTCAGGGAGGAATCGCGCTAGAGCACGGATTTTGAGGGATAAATTGCGCCATTGTGCCAGAAAGCCCGATTAGCGCGGATTTTGCCGGGAAAAATGCGCCAATTTTTCTACTCTAAGCAATTTTTAATTAGCGCGGATTTTTCGCTCGGGGTAGCACTAAGGAGATCCTTGAACAGCGTGAACTTCTTTTGGCAGTTTGCAAACAGAGCAAATCGGCGGAGGTGCAGATCAGTCCAGGAGAGACAGATCGGGAAAGCGTCAGAGGAGATCTGCGGGAAACCTCGACTTCGTGTTGGCGATCTGCAAGGAGAGCAGGATCAGCGAAGTGGCAGATCAATCCGAGAGAGGTGGATCGGATCAACTGTGATCAGATCGGTGATTCGGCTGTGTTGGAAACGCCAAAGTTGCTCATTGGAGCGGGAGTGCCAGACAGATCTGACAGGTATTTTTTTTTGTTGTTAAATAGATTCAAAATGAGTAACACAATGGAGTCGTACCTTAACGAGTCTGGTAAACTTAACGGATCAAACTTCACAAACTGGAAGTTCAAGATCAGATCCAGACTCTGCTCGAAGGTGCGAATTCTTGGGCTATAGTGACAGGCGACGAGTAGAAACCGGCAGCAGCCCAACAGAAGGAAGACTGGGGAAAACGAGAAAACAAAGCCAAAGTACTACTGAAGATGTTTGTGAAAGACAATGTCATTGCACACATCAGAGATTGTAAATCGTCCGCTGAGATCTGGACGAAAATCAAAAATCTCTATGAGACCCATAATACAAATAGAGTTTTGGCTCTGAAAAGCAAGCTATTCTTGATGAGGATGGACGAAAGGGAGTCTGCTACTGCATTTGGAGCGCGAATTAAGGATGTTAAGGACGAATTGGGGGCCATTGGAGTGGCGGTGGCTGATGAAGATCTTGTTGCAATTACAATGAATGGGATGCGTGATGATTTTCAAACCTTCATCACTGGAGTCTCGGCAAGGGAGAAAGCACCCTTGTTCGATGATCTCACTGCGATCTTGCAGCAAGAGGAAGATCGAAGGCAGAACCTGAATATGAACCCCCAAAGTGACGATCTCGCGCTGGTGGCAAAACGAAGACTATCCAAAGGAAGGCAGTCACAACAGCAATCAAAGCAAAGAGGAGGAACATCACAGAAGAATCCGCACTCTCAGAAAGGTATGCTTGCAAATCATTATGAAAAGAAATGTTTTTATTGTGGGAAAATGGGTCATATACAGAGAGATTGTTATCATAAGAAGCAGGCTGATGAGGCAAGGAGGAGACAGGTAAATCCAAAACACAGAGGATATTTTGTAGAAGAAGAAGAAGACTTCAGTCATGAATTTCGATTGTTCATAGTCGATTGTGCCCTAACAGCATCAAACGAAGATGACATCTAGTATGTCGATTCCGGAGCATCATCACACATGACAGGTAATAAAGAATTTTTTGACAGTCTTGAAGAAGTTATAAATGGATCAAAAATATATCTAGGGGATGATAATGGATATCAAATTAAAGGTCATGGGGTGATTTCAGTTAAGTTGCCTAATGGAAAAATCAGTCACCTTTCAAATGTGTTATATGTACCTGGAATAAAGAAAAACCTGATATCTGTATCCATGATGGCTGACCAGGATATGCATGTTGAATTCTTCAAGACTCACTGTGTGATAAAGGATTGCAGGGATGAAACTGTTGCAACAGGCATGCGAGTTGGAAGCCTGTACAGGTTGGATGCAAAAAGTATACCAAAGCAAGCCATGGTTGCAGGAGAGTCGACAGCTGAGCAACTCTGGCATCAGAGGTTTGGTCATCTGAATCTGCAGGATCTTATGTTGTTACAAAAGAAAGGTATGGTCGAAGGTCTCCCCATCTTTCGTAACATTCAGTTGAACTGTGATGGTTGTGCCCTAGGAAAGATGCACAGAGAACAGTTTCCTGTGCATGATAGGAGGAGGCAAACAAAAATCTTAGAGCTAGTGCACACTGATGTATGTGTTCCCATGCAGACAAGGTCGCTAGGAGGAGCATACTATTTTTTGTTATTTACTGATGATTGCACTAGGTATTCTTGGGTTTATTTTTTAAACAAGAAGAGTCAGACTTTCCAATGTTTTATAGAGTTCAAAACCCTGATAGAAAAACAGTTTGGAAAAAAGTATTAAAATTTTCCGATCTGATCAAGGAGGAGAATACAAATTAAAGGAATTCATGAAATACTGCAAAACTCATGGGATTGTTCAGCAATATACAGTGCCACATACACCACAGCAAAATGGAGTTGCAGAGCGTAAAAACAGAACATTGGTGGAGTGTGCAAGGAGCATGCTGCAAGGTAAGGGTCTATCTAATATGTTTTGGGCAGAAGCGATAAATACTGCTGTATATTTGAAAAATAGAAGTCCTACTAGGTTTCTTGGCTTCAAAACCCCTTTTGAAGCCTTATATGGATTTAAACCAGCAGTAAATCACTTAAGAGTCTTTGGGTCAAAGGCATTTGCACATGTACCCAAAGCTGATAGAAAGAAATTAGACCCTAAGGCAGTTAAATGCATCTTAGTTGGTTATGGCACAGAATTTAAGGCATACAAACTGTTCAATCCTGACTCTCGTAAGACATTTGCTAGTAGAGATGTAGTCTTTCATGAACAGGTGCAGGAAAGGAAAGCTGATGTTGGAGATGATTGGCACATTCCATTGCTGTTGGAGGAAAGCAGCGAGGATGAAAGGGAGCAAGAACAGGAGAAGGAAGAAGAGAAAGAAGAAGAACAGCAAGAAGGTGAAAAAGTAGGCCCAATTATTGCAGAGGAAAACAAATTTGAGGTAAGTCTACCCCTACCAAGGAGGTCAGGTAGGAAGACTCAATTACCATTGAAGTTGAGAAGCTATGCTTTAATGTCAAAAGTTTTGAACATTGTAGAACCCTCTAATTATAAAGAAGCTAGTCAATTTAAGGAATGGAGAGCTGCAATGGATGAAGAAATGGAATCAATCTTTAGAAATGACACTTGGGATTTAGTAGAGCTGCCTAAAAATAAAACTCTTATAGGATGTAAGTGGTTGTTCAAACCAAAAATGAATGCAGACGGAAGTATAGATAAGTTAAAAGCTAGGTTGGTTGCAAAAGGATATTCACAAAAAGAAGGTATAGATTTTGATGATACTTTTGCACCTGTAGCGAAGCTAAATACAATCAGAATGCTTATTTCTTTAGCTACTAAACATAATTGGGAATTATACCATCTTGATGTTAAATCTGCATTTTTAAATGGTGATTTAAAAGAAGAAATTTACTTAGCACAGCCAGAAGGATATGTAAAGCAGGGGCAGGAACATCTTGTTTGCAGACTGAAAAAGGATTTATATGGTTTAAAGCAAGCACCCAGGTCATGGTATGAAAAAGTTGATTCTTTCTTTATAGAGTATGGTTTCCATAGAAGTTTAAATGACCCAAATTTGTATACCAAGTACAATAATCAGGGGCGGATTGTTTTGATTTCTTTGTATGTGGACGACATGATTATAACAGGAAATGCATTTGTTTTAATCAAAGAAATCAAAAGGCTGATGGCACAATTTTTTGAAATGAAGGATCTCGGAAGCCTTCACTATTGTCTGGGATTAGAAGTATTTAGAGATACTGGGCAAACTTTTCTTACCCAAGGGAAGTATGCTAGAAATCTGTTAGAAAAGTTTTCTATGGATCAGTGTAGAACAACAGCAACACCTTTGCAGCAGAATCTGAAATTAAGCAGTGATGATGGCACTAAGGAGATAGATTCCACAATGTACAGACAGCTGGTTGGCAGCCAGATATATCTTACAACAACCATACCTGACTGATGTGATTTTTACTAGCAATGATGCTTCTCTCATTGCTGCTTTTAAAGCAGTCATGAAAAGTGAATTTGAAATGACTAACTTGGGCTTCTTAAGATATTTTCTTGGAATTGAAGTAGACCAAAGTGAAAATGGTGTTTTCATTTCTCAAGCTAAATATGCAGAAGCAGTGTTGAAGAGATTTAACATGCAGAACAGCAAGACAGCTGTGACTCCAACTGTAATGGGGTTGAAACTGAACAAAGAAGACAGCAGCAAGGATTTTGATCCAAAATTGTACAATAGCATAGTTGGCAGCCTTATGTACTTGACTGCAACTAGGCCAGACATTATGCATGTTGTGAGTTTAATCTCCAGATTTATGGAAAGACGGAAAGAGACTCATTGGCAGGCAGCCAAGAGGATTCTAAGGTATGTGAATGGAACGAAGGGGTTTGGTATTTTATACTCCTCTTCTGAAAGTTTCATGTTGACAGGTTACACGGACAGTGATTGGGCTTGGAAGTGTTGATGATAGGAAAAGCACATCAGGATATGTGTTTTTCCCATATGGGATCGGGGAGCCATCTCATGGCTTCCAAGAAGCAAACCAGTTTGTGCGCTTTTGTCAACAAGCAGAGGGCATAGTATGTGGGCAGCAACAGCAGCCAGCATGCCAAAGCAGTGTGGGCTGAGAAAGTTCTTCAGAGATTTGGGTGTCATTGCACAAGAAAAATGGACACAACCCATTTAACTGTGACAAATAAGCTCGCATAGCTTTTGTCCTAAAAACTTGTTTTTTTTTCATAAAATGAACAAAGCACATAGATAACCAAATTTCACTTTCATACGTGAAATTAGTTAACATGGTGAAATTGTTTTGCAGCACTGAAGAACAGAGGATCAGTGGCTGACATCTTGACAAAACCATTGCCAAAGAAAGGTTTTGATCATTTCAGGAAATGCCTGGGTATGCAGCAGTTGAAATTAAGGGGGAGTGTTGTAATTTAATTCCAACTGCATCACATAAATATTGAACCGAAATCTGATCTTCAGCAATTAATTTCATATTATCTGGAAGCCGCAAAATTCCACTGATATTTTGCACTTTAAATGAACATTAAATGTGCATAAATTAATTCCCCTGCAACCGACTTATTTCCACCGAGAAATACATCACCGCCTCTTCTGCAATAAATATAGAGATAAATATCAGCAGATATTTCACTTTGTTTAATGTTTAACTCAGATATTTGTTTTCATATAAATACATGAACAACAATCATGTTTTTCTTAAGAGAGGCAGCGTAAGTAGAAAAGAACAGCAGTTCTGTTTTCTGTGTGAGTGCAAGAGTTTCTGAACAGCAGTTCTGTTTTTGTATTCTGAGAGAAGGTTAGAAGAACAAGAGTGTGTCTCTTCTGTAAATGCACAGCAGTGCTGAACCTGTGATTTTCTAAGATAGAAAATCAATTTCTGGAACTGAAGCGTTCCTCTTGTAACAGCAAAGTTTTCTGTATCAGTTTTGTTTACTGTTTAAGGAATACAAGTTTACTGTTTTGCTGATTTTCAGTTGCTGTTACACCAAGTGTCAAAACACTTTGATTTCACTCTATAAGTCTACTAGTGATTTGACGCCACCAGTGGTTGTTACTCAAAGCGTCAATTTTCTTAAAGTGACTTAGCGTCAAAATCATGTTGCTGCAACACCAGTTACAGCAACACAGTTTTCTGTTTTTTCTGTGTTATTAAAAACATAGTGTTTTTCCTGTTGCTGCAACACCAGAATCCTGTTGCTACAACACCAATTCCAGAAAACGAAATTTTCAGTTTTCTGTGCAGAAACAAAGCAGTTTTGTGTTGTCCGTTTGTTAAGGAATTTAGTAGAAAATTCCATCATATCAGAGAGTTGTTCTATGACGTTTTGTGTTATGGAATTCACCATAAAATTCCAACAATCCCATCATTTGAGTAAATATCACGATTCTGATTTTATTTACAGTCTAGGGTAGACACTGGATCGCAATAGCGATCGAGCTCAATATTTACAGTAAACCTAAAGAAAAACACAAATCTCTCGCATGTCTGAATTGTTCGATTCGTACCAAGAGGGAAAATGAGTTACCACATAGGGAACCTTTCACTGCCTTTGAACGCCTTGTTATTGTGTGTGAATGTTATTCCTCAACCAGGTATTTCTGAATATTTTAGAATTGAAGGAAAAATATTTTTTTTGTTTCAGTTTTGTTTACCTTAAAATCATCATTGAATGCGGTCATCGGAATGCAAATTTCTTATCTAGGGTTTGTTATTTTAATTAATTGAATTTTGGGTGGCAGGATATGTGAGTCTTAATTGCGGAGGTAAAGGAAATCACACTGCGCGAAACAATGTAATATGGGTAAGTTACGCTAATTACATTGACGTGGGTAGGGCAGTAGACATACACCTCGGGGATTACTCTGAACATACCTACGGTACTTCGCAAAACCTCTCGTCCCCAATGTGCCTTACCTCTTAAGAACATGGTTTGCAATCGATAATTACACTGGATTCAAACAACATCCAGGCTTCAGACTTTCTTATGAGACATTGGGTATGTTGGCTTACAGAAACATACCACCCCGATATGACAGTCCATGGTATCATGAAAGGGTCATTGTTAGTTTGGGCACAGTGTTGTATCATTGCTTCATCAGAACATCAGAGAATGACGATCCCTTCGTCAGTGCTATTGAGTTTAGGCCCCTCAAAGAAGGCATGTATAGAATGGCAAAGCCAGGACAATCGTTGAAAAAAGATGAAAGAGTTGATTTTGCAGCAAAAGCGTTAGTTAGGTATACATTTCAAAGTTTTTCATCTTCACCTTTTTCTGATGTTGATGTTGCAGTGCTCATGTTATGCAGTTGAATTGATTGAGCTGAATAGCTTTCTACGTTGAACCAAGCAGGTATCCTGATGACAGATTTGACCGCATCTAGTCTTTCGATGTTGATGGTGCTTCTGGTGTACGGTCTATAACTGCAAAAGATGACATCTCAACAAAAAATACCCAAAATCTTCCCCCAAGTCTTATAATGCAAACGGCATTTATCTTAAATAGCTCAGTGTTTCCGATCCGTGTTGTGACCCCGAGAGGGAGAAAATCAGTAGTGTATCTGTATTTCGAAGAGATCGGAAGCCTAACTATGTCTCAATTGAGATCTTTTTCGCGCTGTTAAATGGGGTGAAAATGTCCGATGTCATCACTTTGGAAAATCACTCTGCCCTAGAGCTAACATTCGATTTCAATGAAATAGATGTACTCTATCTTGCAGTGGAGACGGCCGGTAACTCCACCAACAGTCCTATAATCAACGCCTATGAGTCTTTAGAAATTGTTGATACCAATCAGGCAATGTCTGCACAGGAAAGTAAGTTCCCTGACTAAAGTTGTCATACTGAAATCAATCATATATAATTCAATGTCTAACCAAGTAGATAGTAAAATGTAGTTCAACGTCTTGACGTGATCAAAACCAGGTTCGAAATACAGGATTGGATTTCGGATCCTTGCTATATAATCCCATGGGAAGGAATTAGTTGTAATAACAGATCATCGGAGATAAGACTATCAGAATTGTAAGCTGAAACCTTTGGTTTGTATATTGTATATAACTTGTGATTTACAGCCCGATGTGATATTGTATGAGTTATTGATAATCTTCCTGTTGTCAGAAATTTGGCTGGAAGGAATTTTACGGGAACTGTACCTGCAGATATTGGACAGTTGACCGGATTAGTTAACCTGTAAGCACCAATGTATTCTTTTCAAGATAAAAATACTCCTAACGAAATACGAAAACGCTCATTGAGATTAAAAAGTTGATGAAAAGTACATCTTTATCGTTGAATATTACACTGCTACTGGCATTCATCCATTCGTCTTGAAATTACCTGATCGGAGCTTTGCGAGATTTTTCCAATTTAACTATGTTGGAGAGACTATAAGTGTTTTCTTCTCAGAATAACACTTAGTTGGTTTGTCTTTTAATCTTAGTCATATTAGTCATTTAAACTCGATCGATACTTCGTCCCTTTTTAATGTTAATTCCATCCGTGTGCAGATATGTAAACCACAACAATTTAACTGGTAGTGTTCCAGGCTCGCTGTCTCAACTAAAGAACCTTAAAGATCTGTAAGTGTCGGCCTTACTTTTATAGCTAGAACTCCTCTTCAAAATCATACGAAAGTAATTAGCAATTTGGTTTACGACTAAGGTTAAAATGCTGTATAGCTTTATTTTAAATATTGTGTAATTTTTTTGAGAGTGATTTTCTGGAGTTTAGTGTAAACTTAAACTTAAATTTATTTTTATATAGATAAACTAAGGTAAAATTGAAACTATTAATACGAGATAGCGAGCTCAAATAACTGTTTATAAATATAGTAAAGTTTACTATATGTCAGACTTTGAAATCAACTTTTTGTTAGAAATTCCAGAATGATTCGATAAGCGTGGTGAGAGCTAGCAGAAAGAGCCTTTGAAAAAGGATGAAATCCGCCTCCAATGACTCCAACCTCCATTGCTTTCCCATCATTCAACCCTAGCTTAAAATACCAGAGTTTAAAAGGTTAAAAATAAAAAAAGAAATTGCAAAGGAGAGTAGTCTTTCTCAGAATTGAGCAAAGTCTTATATTGCAACAAGGATATCGCAATTGCACGGAGATTTAAATAATACACAGGCAATTACATGGAGATTTAAATAATACACCGGAAATAACTTATGGCAAAATAGAGTGGAAACAAAAATTTGAGTTAGATTAATTCATGGAGATGGAGGTTTAAGACCACATCACAACATAACATACTTTGTATTATATTTCAAAACATAGGAAAATATATTCGCATCATAAATAGAAGTTGCAGCTCAAATTGAAAACACAAAAGACTTACTGAAATTTCCACATCACTAGGGTTGGGGAGTAAATCTATGGGTTTTACTGATTTTCACCCATCAATATTTCCTCGAGGATTTTCTCCTCACTACCTCACAAAATTTCAGCCTCTCTGACTTTTATATTCATATTTATCTCAACATACAAATTTGACATTAATACATGACATAGAAAATATTTAATTCAACAATTCTACATAATAAATGGTTTTATGAACTTGTAGGTGTTGTGGAGTGTGGGCAACAGTAGGGAAGTGAATACTTTCCCATATTTATTTAAAAATCTTCATTAAGTTCCTTAACTTCTTTGAACTATTGCAGAATGGTCAAGGATGTACTTCTACTCTGCTTTGACTTTACCAAACTTCATTAAGTTCCTTAACTTCTTTGAACTATTGCATAATGGTCAAGGATGTACTTCTACTCTGCTTTGACTTCGGAAGATGGTCAAGGATGTACTTCTACTCTGATTTGACTTCAGTGCTTCCGCCTGCAAACAAAATCACAACCCTGCAGTAGTTGACTAGGCAAACATGGTGTTTGTCATTGTTTTTAAGATGGTGGTTGGGATTATTATTGCCAACACTCTCCCTTAATCACAACTTCCACGATTGACAATTCCCAAACAATTTCCGAGATAAACGAAACTTTCATGTACCTATCACTTTGTGAAAATATCAGTAAATTGTTCCTGTGACCTGCAATGTTGCAACACAATTTTCGCTTCGCAAGGCCCTTATTTTCTTTCCAGATTCTTTCTCAACCAACGCTTTGAACTCACAAAACCTTGAGAAGGTTTGATCCTTCTTCTGGATGAAGTAGATCCAACATCTACCAGAAAAATCATCAATAAAGATGACATAGTACCTTTGTTTAGCATTGGATGTCGTCGAGAATGCTCCACACACATCTGTATGAACTCGCTCCAACTCAATTGTCTTGATCCTGAAAGGAATATTTTTCATACTTACCCAAGGCACAACCTTTGCATATATCCACTTGCTCTAGTTTACCCTTGGGAATTCCGATAGAAATCTGTTGCATGATCTTCAAGGCCCCATGGTGCAAGTGGCCCAATCTTCTATGTCATAGCTTGCCAATATCTTGGCTTTGCACCAACTCTTCTTTGGAACTCAATGCAGCATAGTAATCTACCTCCAGCTTGTAGAGATTATTTACTCGAATCCCAATCCTCTTGGTTTGTCCAGTGCCGATATGCCTCAAGAATGCCTTTTCTTTACTAAATACTACATCATAGCCTTTGTCTTCCAACATAGCGAAAAACACAATATTCTTCTTCAGACCAGGCATAAACGATACATCAGTCAGGGTGAGAGGAGGTCCATGCTCCCTTTGAAACATAACCATTCCTTTACCTAAAACATGATACTTTCCATCATCACCCATTTCTATGCGCATGTGGAGGTCCTTCTCCTCCAAGGTACTGAATAGACTCTTGTCGCCGATCATGTGGAATGAGGCTCCACTGTCCAAGTATCAAACACAACCCACCATCGATGAAGCCATGCATGTGATTAGGGTGAAATCCAATTCGAACTATGAGGCTTGTGCGTCACCATCTGATCCATTTGAGGATCCCTTCTTGGATTTCTTCTTTGGAAAATTCGTAGCACAATGCCCACCTCATGACAATGAAAGCATCGCACTTTCAATTTGCCAATATTCTTCCCACCATGGGAAGAACTCGATTTGGAATGGGAAGCCTTCCCCTTCCCTCGCCTTACTCGCTAAGGCTAGATTTTCTTCATCATCTTGCTTTGATGAAGATCCATCTCTGGTGCTTCTCCTTATCTCCTCCTACATCATATCCAACCAAAGTCGTTTCCAATCTGGCAATTTCTCTCTTCCATTTACTAAGTCATGCTAGCTATGCCAACTTGAGGAAGACCGAGTAGAGCAAGACTCACCATGTCATCATCGGTTTTCGTGATTCCTAAACTTCCCAGCTCATCCCTGTAGGTGGTGAGCTTGTTAAAATATCTAGAGATCGCGTCGCCCTTTTCACACTTGATTTTCCAAAGCTTGTCTTTCAACGCCAACTTCCTCTAATTGTTGTTGTTCTGATATAGATCCTTCAATTCTTTCCACATTGAAAATCGTGTCTCCTTCCCATGGAGACTCGAGACAATGTGGTCTAGAACTCCCTCCAAAAGAATCCTCCTCGCTCTAGCCACACATTTCTTCCATTCCGCCAATTCTTGGGCATTAGCAGCTGCTGGCTTGGGGACTTTTTGATCAATGAAGTCCTTCAAACCATTGTCCTCCAATACCACTTCCATCTGATCCTTCCAGGTTATATAATTCAAGCTGCCATCCATGGCATACTCAAGTCTCAAACCGTTGAATGCCATTGGTGAAATTTGAGATGTGATAAGAATTCGATTTCTATAATTAGGAACTTCAAACTTCAAAATTCTCCCTTCTCTGTATACTATTCTCCGCTTTGATCACCTTTGCTTTGATACCATGTAGAAATTCTCACTCTAGATGACAAACTTCTAAAACAAACTTGCGGAAGCTTAATCGATTTTGACCAAGATCAAATAGATCACATATAACAGAGAATGAGAAATCAATCACACATGGATGCAGAAGAATATTCTCGGGAAAGCCTCAACTAAAAACCCCGCTATCTGTATTAACATACAAGTGGAAATGTCTTAGGATTACACTAAGCTTTAGCTCACAAGCTATCAAGCTCTCAGTACAACCCTCAATGCTACCCATAGACTGAATAGACACAACATATGCCTTCCCTTAGTCCTCCAATCCTCCTATTTCCTTGTGCAATTTCTCTTGGGTCCTCTAGCTGCCACTTGTGTGAATTTTCACCTCTCACACAACTCACCAAACTCAGAAATAACTACGCAATCCTAAAGGAATGAATTCCTTCTACATGCAAGAGATATCCTCATAGAAATATTCCTGCAACTGATAGTACACTATCCCTTCCTCTAATTTCAATTGGGTCTCTGACTGAACTGACATGCATGAGTTATTTATGAGAGAATATTCTGTTATCTAAAGTACACTAGTTATATGCATGAATGCATTAACTAACTGAACTCACAATCAGTTCCACAAACTGTTGGAACTAATCTAACTGGACTTAACTCAGTTAACTAAGCTAACTAATTACAACTCATCCTAATCTCCTTAATTAAGGGATAACTTCCGCAATCAAGGGGATAATTGTTGCATGTCTTCACATAGACTTCATTTTTTATTTTCTCGAACTAATTAACTCAAGATGAATTAATTAATTATTTTATGAACAGTTGCTAAAATAAAATTTTAATTTTAATTCTCAATTTTAGTTCAGGGACTAACTAAAATTGGAATGTATCCCAAAATTCTATTTATGTAATGCTATGTTTAGCACTTCTATATTTAGCATTTCTTGTTGCTATTTTCAACACCTTTCGCACAACTTCTTCCACTTTCTTTGTCACTCCACCATCTCCCCCGGATCTCAACCCCTTCATTACCCCGATTCCTAAAGCAGGTCCTCCCTCCTTGTGCTATCATACTCGATCTAAGCCTAAGAAAAAGTTAAAGGTCTTGGATAATTTCAGACTAGATCTTATTCTGACCCCCTTTCCTCCTAAGTTACCAAGGGGTTGACCCACCTCCCTCTCAAAGGAAAAAATCTAGGCCAAACACAAGATCACCTCGGGTAAAGCAATAAACCATTCACAAGTACTTGGAGCAACGAACACCTCATCTCACCCCCCCCAAGAAGATTGTCTCATTCAACTGTAGAGGGTTGGGTAGGCTCGATAAAAGACAAGCCCTTCAAAGATTTATCTATACCATACCTGTCGATGTCATCTTCCTTCAAGAAACCTTGGGACCAGCTAATTCCATTACACCCCTCCTTGATTCAATGTTACCTGGATAGACCTTTGTAGGCCTTGATGATAATGGATGATCGAGGGGATTTGCCCTAGGATACAACAAGCGTTCCATCAAACTCTATAACTGTTGGGGAGGTCCAAGGTTTATAGGGGCAGACATGTTCTCATTTGATCTAGGTATAGAGGTGTGAACGATCAATGTATATCAGTCGTGCCAACACAGAACTGCCTTTTGGGACCATCTCCTTAGATCAAAGGTACTACAGAAGGATTTCCTAATCATGGGAGGGGATCTAAATTTTTAAATTGGTCACTCTGAATCCTGGGGAAACCATGCTCAACTCGACCAATTATCTGCCTACTTTAAGAACTTATTAGATTCCCACAGCCTAATGGACATCCCCTCAGTCAAATTGCTCCCTACCTAGAGGAACCATAGAGTTGGGGAGGACTGTCTTGCTCGAAGACATGACCATTTCCTTATCAAGGAAGGAGTTCTAACCCTGCGTCTAATCCATAGACAGTGGGCGGGATCGGGAGGAATCTCTGATCAGCTACCTATTTACATGGAGATTAGTGGGGGGCTTCGGAAACCCAAGGGTCCTTTCAAGTTTAGCTCCTCTTAGTTAAAGGATCCCACCTAAGTGCATATGGTTACAAACTTCTGGAAGTCACATCCCCCTACTGCTAGTGGGAATATAATAGAGGATTTTGCACACAACCTTATCGAGATGAAGAGACTCTCCAAAATTTGGGCACATAACAAGAGAATTAAGGATGACCAAACCCTAATGAATGAAGAAAAGGAAATTGTTGAGCTTGAAAATTGCTCAGCCGAGGTGTATAAAATGAATGAACATAAGGACAATCTGACTGAACTATATGCCACCAGGGGAAAAATTCTTAAGGACCACAAAGAGGCATGGAGGGTGCGAGGTAGGATGACTTGGCAGCATGAGGGAGATGACAATACAAAATTCTGTCATAAGTATGCAAATGGCCAGAGAGCTATTAATACTATCTAGTAGCTCTCGAATGAGTAAGGCCTCCCTATAAACACCTTCCCCCAACTGGTATATTTGGTTTCCTCACATTTCAAATGGATCTATAGGGACCCCCCAAATGTAAATCTTATTGAAATCATACAAGTAGGCCAATTATTCCCTTGATTTATGAATAACGAGAAGGGCAGGCAACTAACTAAGGAAGTCACAATAGGAAAATTGGGCCACCCTAAAATGCTTTAAGAAGTACAAGAGTCCAGGGCTGAACAGATGGTAGATCAAGTTCTATCTAGCCTTCTTCAAAATCCTAGGGGCAGACCTCCTCAAGGTAACTGAAGACCCCAAAATAAATGGAAAGATACATGAATCCTTCACCTCTACTTTTATCTCCCACATTCCAAAATATGACAATCCATCCACCTTTGATGATTATAAACCTATATCCTTATGCAATTGCATCTATAAGATCATGGCTAAGATCATAGCGAATCAAATGCAACCCATTCTATCCACTCATATATCATATGAGCAATTCACCTTTCTACAAGATCGAGAGTTTCATGAGGCGGTGGGAACTACCCAGGAGGTCTTGCACTCTTTGCACTCCAAGAAAATCAAAGGTATGATACTAAAGGTAGACCTCTCTAAAGCCATTGACAGAGAAAACTGGTTTTATATTAGAATGCTTCTAACCCACCTAGAGTCTCCATTTGATTTCATTAAATGGATCATGAGCTGCATCACTAATGTACCATTCAATGTTCTCATCAATGGAGCGGCTTCACCTTTCTTTCATTCTAAAAGAGGCCTCTGACACACCTGCCCCCTATCTCCACTACGCTTTCTCCTGATAATGGAAGGGCTCATCAGGCTTGTCAAAGAGTTCAGAAGGGGCAGACTGTTGGGGATAAAGATCACGGAAGGGTGCATATTGACTCAGCTGCTTTTTGTAGATGATATCTTGTTATTTCTTAATGGAAGCATAGGGGATTTGACAATCATGAAGAACACATTCGCACTATTCCAAACAGCCACTGGTCTGGCTATAAACAACAACAAGTCGACCCTCGTAGAGGTTGGATGTTCCCCATATGAAATTCATTATGCTCTGCAAAGATTTTAGTACACTCTCCTTAGATTGGAAGAAGGGATTAGATACGTAGGCTACAAGTTGAAGCCACTGGGGTATAAAATAGAAAATTAGACATGGCTTATTTCCAAGATGGAGAAAAGACTAAATATTTGGTACTACAAGTACCTTTCCAGGGCAGGCAGACTCATTCTCATTAAAGTTGTCCTGGAGGCCACCCTAGTCTATTGGATGTCTCTACAATGGATTCCTAGGGGTATACTCTCCAGAAACCACGCCTTATGCTACAGATTCCTTTGGAAGGGACAACAGACACGTACAATATCTGCATGGGTCAAGTGGGAGGCTCTAAATTTTCCCAGGAAATGGTGAGGATGGGGCATCAAGAAATTAGAGGGTTTCCCCTCTGATCTCGTAGAGAAACTTGGGTGGCAGCTTGTTACATCAGACAGTCTATGGACAATGTTGGTTGTATCAAAATACATTGCCACTTTAAACTTGATGGACTGGCTAGCCTACCTCAAAGACTCCACTCAGGGTTATCAAGTATATGGAAGGCTATAATAAAATATATGGGCATCATCAGAGCTGCCATCACATGGAAAATACAGTCAAGAATGACTGTGAGGATTGGAATGGATCCGTTGATTGGATACGGGAATGTCGACAGGTTGCCAAATGAACTCAGATCCTTTCTCAGAGATAACAATATTACCCATTTTGGCCACATAATGGACCTTGAACACTCCACTCTATTTCAACAAGCCTTGAAATTGACTTAGAGAATTAACATCCCACAACAATCGACACAACAATGGAATACATTCATCGGGGCCCTCACTAAGGCTCACATTCGGATTGGCGAAGGCAAAGATGAGGTTATATGGGCACTCTCAAAAGTTGGTAAATATACCCCAAAGGATGGATACCTTGTGTTTGCCGAAGAACGTCGTCTACAAGCCATAGAGTCATGGTGGAAGCATTTGCGGAAGCTTAAGCCCCCCACCCCGCAAGAATAGACTTCTCATGTGGACCATATTGAAAAACAAAAACCCCATAAGGGACAACCTTCTCAAGCGAGCCCAACACAACACTTTTTGGTGCCTCACACCTATTTATTGAATGCCAAGCCACTCAAGATCTTTGGTAATCGATCTTAGGCGTGATTCTGTCCCCGACTAGGTGGAAAGGTATGACTATAAAGGAGGCCTCGACATCTTGGTGGTCACGCGCTGCCCCAAATAAGCTCCGAAATCTCCCTTTGCTCATCTATTGGGGACTATGGATCGCTCGCAACAAACTCATTTTCCTGAATACCTCTCCGCACTGGCCTTCCATTGCATCCTGTATCCTATCTGATTACTCCATCATCCTTGATGACGACGAGATGACATGACCCCGAACCATTGTACGCGAATCCATAAATCATACAAAGCCTTGGGCTTTCTTTAACGGTTTTGTATAGGAGGAAGAATGCGGAGGAGGGGTCATTCTACACCTCACTGTTTCCCATTACCACCATATACAAATGGGATTAGGTTGGGGTACGAATAATTTTGCAGAAACTACCCTCTGCAAAATTCCTTATACAATTTTCCCTGGAAAACCAATGTAGAGATCTCCAGCTCTTTGGGGACTCAAAATATTCCTCTGACTGGTTAAACAAAAGAACTAGATGTTCTACATATACTTCGAGACATATTCTGGATGAGACTCATCGACTTATTACATCTTTTGACACATTTCAATGCCATCACATTTACATGGAACGAAACGCAGATGCTAACAGATTATCCAAAGAAGCTACGCAGAGGCCATCCAACACTTGGATGATCAAGGAACATAGAGAGGGGGCTTTTTACCAGTACTTCCATCGACCTTTCATGGACATAGATGTTTAGTAAGCTCATAGAGAGCTTGGTTTATGTTTATATTTCTACTTTTAAATCTCTATGTCTAATTATTCATATGTTTCTTTTACAACAAGACCTATACAGACACTTTACATGACTATAGTTATATTTTTTGATAAAACAATATGCTGAATATATCACAAAATGATGCCTTTCTATGTGGACACAAGGCATCAAAATTAGCTCATCTCACAGGCATTGCTTCTTACAACATATGCTTTTTGCATATACAATATGTAATTTTCTCACTCAATGAAAATTAAGTTTTTTCCAAAAGAGAAAAAAAAAATATTTTAACTTATATAAATCATATTGGAAAATTGTGTTGTACATATACTATATAAAAATTTATCAAACATATTGATAAAGATAATTATACTAATAATATTGATAAAGATAATTATACTAATATTATTGATAACTAATAGATATAATTGATATATTGATATATCAATCACATTTATTCATTGTTATTATAATAAGAAAAACTTCAATCCGTTTTATTCCTAAATAAAATTGTCCATGTAAATCTTGTAAAGTGTATATCGGTTATTTTCTTTTCCTGCTAACTTTTATTAACGTGTGCAATGCCCCAGCAATTTAACAATGATGCAACGTACGGCATGCCTTTGAAGATGGCGCAGACTTCTGTTGCCCAGACTCATATACTACGTCGGCCTGCAAAAACACGAAAATTCAATGCTTCCGTCAATCCCAACACAGCAGTCTTTCGAATCCGAGTTTAGTTTAGGGAAATTTATGTGAAAGATAAACGATGATGACAATTTCAAACGTTAACTCAGTCAAAACTAATGAAAAGCTATTTGTATTCAAAGATTTCCGTCAATCCCAACACAGCAGTCTTTCGAATCCGAGTTTAGTTTAGGGAAATTTATGTGAAAAATAAACGATGATGACAATTTCAAACGTTAACTCAGTCAAAACTAATGAAAAGCTATTTGTATTCAAAGATTTAAGCCAGCAAGCATAATGATGACAGAAACCTTTAATTATTCAAGTGCTGCATTTCATCCCTTCTCTTATTTTTAGTTTTATATTTCTTATTAATCGCTACAAACGACCGCCATGACCGCCAACTCAATCCTGCCACAGGATGACATGCATTATTAGATTATCAGGCCGTTAGTGGATCCCTTTAATAGGGTTGCATGATTACAATATTTGACACCAACGATCACTGCATTGTTGGATTAACAGACGGCTCCGTCAGTAACTCAAACGCTGCAATGTTTTTTTAGGCAAAACGGTTCCGCCAAATGGATTACGTCTATGTATTTTTATTTTTATTTCAATAAATTATTTTTGGATTAAAACAGTTCATGATTTTCCCATATTTAGAATGTTGATCTCAGGTTATAAAAGAACTTTTTACCTTATTGACAGAGTCATAATCAGAATACACATTTAAGAAAGTCGCTACTATATTGACGGTGAAACACGAAGATCCCAACATCTTTTTTTGTTTGTGAAATAGGGAGATCCCATCATTTGAGTAAATATCATGATTCTGATTTTATTTACAGTCTAGGGTAGACACTGGATCGCAATAGCAATCCAGCTCAATATTTACAGTAAACGTAATTAGAATCTCAGAAAAACACAAATCTCTCGCATGTCCGAATCGTTCGATTCGTACCAAGAGGGAAAATGAGTTACCGCAATTGGAACCTTTCGCTGCCTTTGAACGCGCTGTTATTGTGTGTGAATGTTATTCCTCAACCAGGTATTTCTGAATATTTTAGAATTGAAGGAAAAATATTTTATTGTTTCAATTTTGTTTACCTTAAAATCATCATTGAATGCTGTCATCGGAATGCAAATTGCTTATCTAGGGTTTGTTATTTTAATTAATTGAATTTTGGATGGCAGGATATGTGAGTCTTAATTGCGGAGGTGAAGGAAATCACACTGCCCGAAGCAACGTAACATGGGTAAGTGACGCTAATTACATTGACGTGGGTAGGGCAGTAGACATACACCTTGGGGATAAATCTGAACACACCTACGGTTCGTACGTGCATAGCCTACGGTACTTCGCAAAACCTCTCGTCCCCAATGTGCCTTACCTGTTAAGAACATGGTTTGCAATCGGTAATTACACTGGATTCAAACAACAGCCAGGCTTCGGACTTTCTTATGAGACATTGGGTATGTTGGCTTACAGAAACAAACCACCCCGATATGACAGTCCATGGTATCATGAAAGGGTCATTGTTAGTTTGGGCACAGTGTTGTATCATTGCTTCATCAGAACATCAGAGAATGACGATCCCTTCGTCAGTGCTATTTAGTTTAGGCCCCTCAAAGAAGGCATGTATAGAAAGGCAAAGCCAGGACAATCGTTGAAAAAAGATGAAAGAGTTGATTTTGCAGCAAAAGCGTTAGTTAGGTATACATTTAGAACTTTTTCATCTTCACCTTTTTCTGATGTTGATGTTGCAGTGCTCATGTTATGCAGTTGAATTGATTGAGCTGAATAGCTTTCTACGTTGAACCAAGCAGGTATCCTGATGACAGATTTGACCGCATCTGGTCATCAGATTTCTTTTTCGATGTTGATGGTGCTTCTGGTGTACGGTCTGTTACTGCAAAAGATGACATCTCAACAAAAAATACCCAAAATCTTCCCCCAAGTCTTATAATGCAAACGGCATTTATCTTAAACAGCTCAGTGTTTCCGATCAGTGTTGCGACCCCGAGAGGGAGCAAATCAGTAGTGTATCTGTATTTGGCAGAGATCGAAAACCTGACTATGTCTTAATTGAGATCTTTTCCGTGCTGTTAAATGGGGTGAAAATGTCCGATGTCATCACTTTGGAAAATCACTCTGCCCTAGAGCTAACATTCGATTTCAATGAAACAGATGTACTCTTTCTTGCAGTGGAGACGGCCGGTAACTCCACCAACAGTCCTATAATCAACGCCTATGAGTCCTTAGAAATAGCTGATACCGATCAGGCAACGTCTGCACAGGAAAGTAAGTTCCCTGACTAAAGTTGTCATACTGAAATCACTCATATATAATTCAATGTCTAACCAAGTAGTTATTAAAATGCAGTTCAACGTCTTGACGTGATCAAAACCAGGTTCGACATACAAGATTGGATTTCGGATCCTTGCGATATAATCCCATGGGAAGGAATTAGTTGTAATAACAGATCATCGGAGATAAGACTATCGGAATTGTAAGCTGAAACCATTGTTTTGTATACTGTATATGACTTGTGATTTACAGCCTGATGTGATATTGTATGAGTTATTGATAATCTTCCTGTTGTCAGAAATTTGGCTGGAAGGAATTTTACGGGAACTGTACCTGCAGATATTGGACAGTTGACCGGATTAGTTAACCTGTAAGCACCAATGTATTCTTTCCAAGATAAAAATACTCCTAACGAAATACGAAAACGCTCATTGAGATTAAAAAGCTGATGAAAAGAACATCATTATCCTTGAATATTATACTGCTACTGGCATTCATCCATTCGTCTTGAAATTACCAGGTCACTTGCAGATAATAAGCTGATCGGAACTTTGCCAGATTTTTCCAATTTAACTATGTTGGAGAGACTGTAAGTGTTTTCTTCTCAGAATAACACTTAGTTGGTTCGTCTTTTAATCTTAGTCATATTAGTCACTTAAACTGGATCGATACTTCGTCCTTTTTAATGTTAATTCCATCCGTGTGCAGATATGTAAACCACAACAATTTAGCTGGTAGTGTTCCAGCCTGGCTGTCTCAACTAAAGAACCTTAAAGAGCTGTAAGTGTCGGCCTTACTTTTATAGCTAGAACTCCTCTTCAAAATCATACGAAAGTAATTAGCAATTTGGTTTACGACTAAGGTTAAAATGCTTTATAACTTTACTTTAAATATTGTGTAATTTTTTTGAGAGTGATTTTCTGGAGTTTAGTGTAAACTTAAATTTAAATTTATTTTTATATAAATAAAAATAATTTAAGGTAAACTTGAAACTATTAATATGAGATAGCGAGCTCAAATAACCGTTTATAAACATAGTAAAGTTTATTATATGTCAGACTTTGAAATCAACTTTTGGTTAGAAAGTCCAGAATAATTCGATAAGCGTGGTGAGAGCTAGCTGAAAGAGCTTTTGAAAAACGATGAAATCCGCCTCCAAAGACTACAACCTCCATTGCTTTCCCATCATTCAACCCTAGCTTAAAATGCGTGATCTCCTATCATTCAACATGAGCTTAAAAGCTTAAAAAAGAAATTGCAGAGGAGAGTAATCTTTCTCAGAATTTAGCAAAGTCTTATATTGCAGCAAGGATATCACAATTACACATAGATTTAAATAATACACAGGAAATAACTCATGGCAAAATAGAGTGGAAACAAAAATTTGCATTAGATTAACTCATGGAGATGGAGGTTTAAAACCACATCACAACATAACATATTATATTTCAAAACATAGGAAAATATATTCGCATCATAAATGGAAGGTGCAACTGCAATTGAAAACACAAGAGACTTACTGAGATTTACACATCACTAGAGTTGGGGAGTAAATTTCACATCACTAGGGTTGTGGAGTAAATTTCTGGTTTTGACTGATTTTCACTCGCCCACCAAGGATTTTCTCCTCACTACCTCACAGAATTTCAGCCTCTCTGACTTTTATATTCATATTTATCTCAACATACAAATTTAACATGAATACATGACATAGAAAATATTTAATACAACAATTCTACATAATAAATTGTTTTATGAGCTTGCACGTGTTGTGGAGTGTAGGCAATACTAGGGGACTCGATACTTGCCCATATTTATTTACCAAAATTCATTAAGTTCCTTAACTTCTCTGAACTGTATAGTCAAGACTGTACTTTTGCTCTGCTCTGACTTAGTCAAGACTGTACTTCTGCTCTGCTCTGACTTCAGTCCTTCCGCCTGCAAACAAAATCACAACCCTGCAATAGTTGACTAGGCAAACATGGTGTTTATCATTGTTTTTAAGATGGTGGTTGGGATTATTATTTCCAACACTCTCCCTTAATCACAAATGCCACCATTGACAATTCCCAAACAGTTTCTGAGATAAACAAAACTTTGACGTACCTATCACTTTGTGAAAATATCATCAGATTGTTCCTGTCACCTGCAATGTTGCAGCACAATTTCATCATTGTTAATCAACTCTATAACAAAATGATATTCAACATCAATATGCTTGGTCCTCTTGTGAAAACCAAAATTCTTTGATAATGCAATCACTGAGATGTTGTCGTATAAAATAGTTGTCGTTCCCCCTTGGTCATGGCAAAGATCCCTGAACATCCTTCTCATCCAAATTGCGTAACACACTGTTGTTGTTGCGGAGACATATTCACCTTCTGCTATTGATAATGAAACTATCAGTTGCTTCTTGGAGGCCCATGAAACGGCTCCAAAAGCCAAATGAAAAACATATCCCAACTTGCTCTTTTTGTCGTCAACACTTCCTACTCAATCACTGTCAGTGTAACCAACCAGCCTAAAATCACTTGTTGCGATGTACAAAGCACCATACTGTTTTTTCCCATTGACATACCTTAGAATCATTTTCGATGCTTGCCAATGTGCTTCCTTAGGTGTCTCCATGAACCTCGACACCAAATTCACTGCATACATTATATCTAGCCTAGTGTCGATCAAATACATAAAGTTGCCTATCAAACTTTCATGTAATATCGCATTGACATTGGTGCTGCAATCTTTTTTTCTCAACTTCAACTCCATGACAGTTGGAGGTTCTACATCTTAAACCTCTCCAAAATGTCTACTACATACTTTGTTTAAGAGATAAAAAATCCATTTTCTGTTTGCTTTAAGTCTATGCCCAAAAAGTAGCTTAACAACCCGAGGTCAATCATTTCAAATTCATGCTTTATGACTTCTTTAAAATTAGCGACGAGAAAATCATCATTGCATGTAAAAATCAAATCATCCTCATACAAGATGAGAATAAGAATCTTACCATCGCTCTCTTTGATATAGAGAGTAGGCTCACTGTCACATTTTTCAAAACCATTGTCCAACAGGTAAGCATATATCTTTTTGTACCATGCACATGGTGCTTTCTTTAGCCCATAAAGAGCTTTCCTCAATCGATACACTTTGTCTTCTTGGGCTTCTACCTCATAACCAAGTGGTTGAACAACATACACTTCATCTTTCAGCACTCCATTTAAGAATCCTGATTTTACATCCATTTCATACACATTCCATTTATGTTGCACGGCAATCGCCACAACTATATATGCACTATATCCATACTCCCGAGTGACATGTCCCAATAATCTCTTCCATGCTAGTGCTTGTATCCTTTTACAACTAACCTTGCCCCTAAACCCTAAAGTTGTATTGGTTTGATAAAATTTTTATCCCTCAAGTGATAGCTGGGAGGGACATTCAACACTAGATTATTTTAGAAAATAGTTTTTATTTTTTATAAATAGTTTATATATATTTTTAAGAAAATGACTATATTTAAAGAAAGCCATTCTGAAGCTACATCAAGATCTGAAAACTTAATGAAATTCATAGATTAGGGGACACACCTTACCACTTAGTATTCTTTAAGAATAATTCTATATCTGCCTCCCAATAGTATAAAAATATTTGATAAACATGAAACTCATTAGGAATGTAAAATATCACATTTGTATCCAAATTATCACCTTCTTATCTTTAATTCTTATGTATCCAAATTATAGCATTGCTATTTTTGGGTATCTAAATGATGGGAAGTTCCATCTTTAAACATATAACAATGGTTGAAACATCAAAAAAAAATTGTCATTCCGAACTATAAGAAACATGGTTATAATACATTTTTTAATGATATTAATATAAAATTTATTTAATTAAAAAAATTATGTATATTAATATTATAAATAATAAATATATTATTATTGTAATTGTAAAATATCAAAAAATACCCAAAATTTGGTTTTTCTCTTTCCCAATTATAAGGAAACACGGTTGTAATCTATTTTTAATGATATTAATAATAAAAATCATTTAATTAAAAATTATATATATTAATATCATAAATTAATAAATATATTATTATTGTAATTATAAAAATAGTAACGTTTACCTTTAACGTAGTGTGTGCTTTTTCAATATTATATTTGCTCTGGGCATATAGGTTTTTTGCTTTTTTGTTTCTCCAATATTATATTAGGTCTGCACATTGAAGCTTTTGCGTGTTGAAATTAACAGGTCACTTGATAATAACCATCTTGTCACATTGTTGCCAAACTTCTCCAATTTAACTGCATTGGGGAAATTGTAAGAAAGTTTACCTCTCTTTGTTCGATTTTTTTTTTTAAATAGTCAATGTGCTCAGGGCACTCTCACCCAAAAAACAGAAGATCGCCATTTTACATCCAAAAAAAAATGGTTATTTAGTTAGCTTGTTGTGCAAACATCTAACCAACAACAACTTGAGTGGTCCTGTTCCGGAGTTCCTAACACAACTCCAGGACCTTAAAGAACTGTACATCTATCTCTCATAAGCCTTTTTTCCACATGTTGATCTAAATAAAAAATAAAAAAATTACGAATCTATTAGAGCATCCCCTTTTATCATTATGTGCGACAAGCTTATAGAGAATAATAATTTGAGGGGTGCAATTACTCCACGACTTCTTAACAAGACTTCGTTGGATCTCAGGTAATTTAACATAACAATTTTGATTTAATTGATTAACCAAAAATTCCCATTCTCATATCATATGTTGATGTTGAGACTTTGACTATATATTCATAAAAAATCTCCTTTATTTGGTTTACTCTCTTGGGGATTTTTATGGGGAAAATCCTAAAAACACAAAATAAAACACATAGGCAATGATCTGTTTTCTTTACACCAGGATCTTTTTGCACAGAGGAGCCTCTTTAAAAAAAAATCACACAGAACAGAGTATTGCACCACCATAAAAGATTTCCATTCATTAAACAAAAACACTTACATATTCATTCTCTTTTACTCAGAGGGATTCACCAAAACATTTTAACAAAAATTACTCTGCCTCCTTTGAAATTTTACACCACTGTGTGTAAATATTTCATTTACATTCACTCCTGTGTGAAAACAAAAATTACAGGGATTTACAGTTTTACCTTTTCACTGCTGTGTGAAACAATTCATGGTTTTGAAACAAACTACCCCTTGGTTTTCTTCATTCACTTCTCGGCCTTCTCCTGCACTGCTGTGCACTCTTTTCATTTTTTACATTACATTACAACCCAAAAAAAATAATTCATTCACACTCCTGTGCGCTCTCTGGTTTTCATTCGCTGCTGCTAACTCAGGTTCTCCTCCTCCCCGTGTGCTAATCACCTAACTTGGAGTCAACGCACATACAATACATATGCGAAATAATAAAAACTTACATTATAATTTTACCCCCATACTTAGTATGCAATAAGTTACAATACATATGCGAAATAATAAAAACTTACATTATAATTTTACGCCCATACTTCCGTATGCAAGAAGTATTAACGCGTCGTAAAAACATTAAAAACATTACCAAAAAAATGTCATAACATTAACTTAGGGTATGGGCTAAACATTACTCCACGCATTTAATTTAGCAGACCCCGTATACCTTCCTCGCGATCGGACGACGGAGAACATTCTCTTTAATCGGACGAATATCGGATGGGGACTTTTGACCGACATTTATCGTCTGATAAATGTCAGAGGGTGATGTCACCCCAATCCACGCGTCTGCTCCAGGTTTTATCGGAGCCCCTTCGTACGGAAACCTCCTTTAACAAAAAGCGGTGCGATATGGTTGTGAGTGGTTTATGGTATTGCTGGGTGGTTTCCCGCGCAGTTGAAATTATAAATTTAACACTCCCCTTTAATTTCAACTGCTGGGCATTCGATCATACCCAGACACTTCCTCAAAAATTCAAAGCTTTTTTGATCTAGTGGCTTTGTCAAGATGTCTGCAACCTGTTCTTGAGTCCTGCAATGTTCTAGGACAATTTCTCCATTGTTCACCAATTCTCTGATGTAGTGAAACCTTGTATCAATGTGTTTCGTTCTCTTATGAAACACTGAATTCTTTGACAATGCAATAGCTGAGCTATTGTCACAAAAATCACTGTCGCTTTTGCCTGCTCTTGGCCTAAGCTCCTCAACATCCTTCTCATCCAAACTGCTTGACATGCTGCTGCTGTAGCTGCCACATATTCACCCTCTGCTGTAGACAATGCTACAATGGACTGCTTCTTAGAAGCCCATGAAATGGCTCCTGAACCCATATGAAAAACATAACCGGAAGTGCTCTTCCGATCATCAACAATTCCAGCCCAATCACTATCAGTGTATCCAACTAAATCTGAATGTTCTGAGACATTATATAAGATGCCAAACCTTTTAGTACCTTTGACATACCTCAGAATTCTTTTTGTTGCCTGCCAATGTGTCTCCTTTGGCCTCTCCATGAATCTAAAAATTAAACTAACAGCATACATAATATCAGGCCTAGTTGTTGTTAAATACATAAGGCTGCCTACAATACTCTTGTACAAACTAGGATCAAAATCCTTGCTGCTGTTCTCTCTGCTGAGTTTTAATCCCATTACTGT